>JZKD02S0899852.1:0-14024 GCA_000966675.3 Picea glauca
ATCTGTGATAGAAACACTTCGCGAAGTGCTCTATTAACACTTAGAAGATGATAAGAATTAGTTCATTACCTTTATTAACATCGTGGAACAAACCCTAATATGGATCGGCGCAGTAACAACAAAGATTAATCATTTCTACCACTTAGCACATAGCATTAAGTTAGATCTAACATTCATTCATCCTTAACACATGCAAATCACTAAGCAACAAAAAATCTATCTATCATACATAACATTCAAGGCACTGAGAAGATTCATAACATAACCAACAATGCACAAATAAAACAAAGACACAAGATATACGTGGTTCACCCTAGTGTGGGGCTATGTCCACCAACTGCTTTGTCTTTTTTATTATTCTTCAATCTCTTACATTCATCTGCTCTTGTGCACTAAGCCACAAATCCAAGCTTCACATAGGATAGGATATCTACGCACTGAGCACCAGATCCTCATTCCAAAACTAGGTCAAGGCATACATCCAACTTCTCTATCGAGCACAGAGCCTTACATACACATCTTGTTGCACAAAGAAACTCAAAAATCTTGCACTTATCCACTTCCCATTTACATTGCTTGTCCTTCTTATGCTACATTCTTACTTATTTATACTTTTACAATCCCTTATGTTAGCACCAGAAGTCACCTCTGGATTGCGACAGAGGTAAGCCTGATACCCATTAGTTTTATATGTCACAATGAATGAATAAGGGTGGTTGAATGGGTGTAGACCCAAGAGAATATCGCTTTAACTCAGAATCCTGGACTAGGAAAGGCATAAGAAAGTGAGATCTTGATCTAACTCCAATTAGAAAATCAAGTTTAAAGTGAGCAGAGGGAAGACTTGGTGAGAAAATGCAAGAGTCTGCTATGGACATCTGGTCTTCTAGCATCCTAAGGAAGAAAAGATTCAAAAACAATATCCTCTTGAACCCAAAGCTTCAAACACTAAGATATGCCTAAACGACACAGTTATAACAGCACGATGATCAAACCTACATCACAATGCTACTGTAACAACTCGACTGGATCCTCCAATTCTGAGCTACTTAGTGTAAGAGGGAAAAGATAACATAGGAAACTGATTAAAACTGGTGAAAATATTGCAGTGATCAAACCTACATCACAACAACATAACTACCCTCAACTAGATCCTCCAATTCTGAGTGTTTTAACACAATTGTTTACAAAGATACGAAATAAGTTGACTTTCATTAAACAAGAAGTCTCAAATACATATGCATAACCAGAGGAACCAGTGCTTCCTCAAAACTTTACAATACAGAATCCTAGCTCAACCATCAACCCCTACAAAATATAAAAAAATGAGTATATATACTCAGAACTGCTAACGTCCCCTAGGGACACAAATGAACCAATGCATTCAAATCTTTGTGTCTCCTCCTTCTGTTATCATACTACACTTGTCTTTCTCTGTCATATGTGAAATCAAAACAATATGGGCTTTGCAGGAAAACCCATTTACAGGGGATTTTTGGGTTGTCAGCTAGCCGCCACGACCATCCTTTCATGCTTTCCATTTATGTGATGAAATGAGGTTTCAAACACCATCCCCCATTTTCATTAACTGACTTCATTGGGATCAGGATGAGCCTTGACATCCTTAAATTCTCTAGGTGGTGCCCATGACTTTGTCGAATTAATCTNATCTGTGATAGAAACACTTCGCGAAGTGCTCTATTAACACTTAGAAGATGATAAGAATTAGTTCATTACCTTTATTAACATCGTGGAACAAACCCTAATATGGATCGGCGCAGTAACAACAAAGATTAATCATTTCTACCACTTAGCACATAGCATTAAGTTAGATCTAACATTCATTCATCCTTAACACATGCAAATCACTAAGCAACAAAAAATCTATCTATCATACATAACATTCAAGGCACTGAGAAGATTCATAACATAACCAACAATGCACAAATAAAACAAAGACACAAGATATACGTGGTTCACCCTAGTGTGGGGCTATGTCCACCAACTGCTTTGTCTTTTTTATTATTCTTCAATCTCTTACATTCATCTGCTCTTGTGCACTAAGCCACAAATCCAAGCTTCACATAGGATAGGATATCTACGCACTGAGCACCAGATCCTCATTCCAAAACTAGGTCAAGGCATACATCCAACTTCTCTATCGAGCACAGAGCCTTACATACACATCTTGTTGCACAAAGAAACTCAAAAATCTTGCACTTATCCACTTCCCATTTACATTGCTTGTCCTTCTTATGCTACATTCTTACTTATTTATACTTTTACAATCCCTTATGTTAGCACCAGAAGTCACCTCTGGATTGCGACAGAGGTAAGCCTGATACCCATTAGTTTTATATGTCACAATGAATGAATAAGGGTGGTTGAATGGGTGTAGACCCAAGAGAATATCGCTTTAACTCAGAATCCTGGACTAGGAAAGGCATAAGAAAGTGAGATCTTGATCTAACTCCAATTAGAAAATCAAGTTTAAAGTGAGCAGAGGGAAGACTTGGTGAGAAAATGCAAGAGTCTGCTATGGACATCTGGTCTTCTAGCATCCTAAGGAAGAAAAGATTCAAAAACAATATCCTCTTGAACCCAAAGCTTCAAACACTAAGATATGCCTAAACGACACAGTTATAACAGCACGATGATCAAACCTACATCACAATGCTACTGTAACAACTCGACTGGATCCTCCAATTTTGAGCTACTTAGTGTAAGAGGGAAAAGATAACATAGGAAACTAATTAAAACTGGTGAAAATATTGCAGTGATCAAACCTACATCACAACAACATAACTACCCACAACTAGATCCTCCAATTTTTAGTGTTTTAACACAATCGTTTACAAAGATACGAAATAAGTTGACTTTCATTAAACAAGAAGTCTCAAATACATATGCATAACCAGAGGAACCAATGCTTCCTCAAAACTTTACAATACAAAATCCTAGCTCAACCATCAACCCCTACAAAATATAAAAAATTGAGTATATATACTCAGAACTGCTAACGTCCCCTAGGGACACAAATGAACCAATGAATTCAAATCTTTGTGTCTCCTCCTTCTGTTGTCATACTGCACTTGTCTTTCTCTATCATATGTGAAATCAAAACAATATGGGCTTTGCAGGAAAACCCATTTACAGAGGATTTTTGGGTTGTCAGCTAGCCGCCACGACCATCCTTTCATGCTTTCCATTTATGTGATGAAATGAGGTTTCAAACACCATCCCCCATTTTCATTAACTGACTTCATTAGGATTAGGATGAGCCTTGACATCCTTAAATTCTCTAGGTGGTGCCCATGACTTTGTCGAATTAATCTCGACGCCTTGAGCCCTGCTGCTCTCCTTCTGCAATCAATAGAGGCACTTTCGACCCTTGGCACAGCTATTATCCATCATTCCACACAACCTCGGGCCATGAACCTGCACTTATCCCCTATAAAATTTTGGGGCTTCACATTTTGGGAGTTTTCACTCCCCTTGATTTCAAAAATCTTGATTCCCGAAATCGCGAAAACGGCCCGTCTGGATTAACAATCAGATTTTCGTTGAACTTGATGGCCAGGATAATTTGCTCGAACAATCTTAGCCACTCATTGCCTGACAAGCACCTTCCCTTTCTTTATGGCTCTGCTCCCATATGAATGCAAGTTGTGACCCTATACTTAACCAAAGAGCATTTCGGGACTTCGCATATTGGGATTTCTCACTCCCCTTGATTCACAACATCGCGATGCCCAAAATCTTGAAATGGTCATATCCAGATTGACGGTCAGATCTGCTCTAAAATTGATGACCAAGATTTCTTCCCTGAAGACCCCACGTCACTAGCTCTATGCGATAGGTTCTAATCTTCTTCCTAGACCCACACACCATAGGGCCATGGGCTATGAACATGGGCCCAAACTTTGAGCACTTCACGATTTCGTGTGTAGGGATTTTATGTTGTGCTCCATGCTCGAACCTCCGATACGTGAAATCATGATTTTGAATTATCAACTGCCACGTGCCCCTCTACTTTAGATGGCCCAGAACAAACTTTCATTCTGGGACCACATACCATCGACACTCTTGAGAAGACTTTTCTTTGGCCCGGATCCTGCGCCATGCGTCCCCTAGAATGGACGACCCTGATTATTTCATGATTTAACATGTCACGAGTTTTCAGGACTTGCCCTCCTACTTTCCCGACTCAAGAAATCGCGAAAAGATGACCCAACGGTCCAGATCTCTCCCTTGATCAATGACTACGATATTTTCATGATTTCTCATTTTTCAAGATCTGATGTGATTGACTCTCGACCTCCCAATTCATGAAATTGTGACTATGCTGATCATGCACAACATGTCCCTCTGAAATGAATGGACTAGATATCACGATTTCGAGCCTTGTTTTGATGCTAAACTTTGAACAACTCTATAATCTCGATCGCCCGATGGTCGTCGATCTAATTTATCTAATGAATCCGACGGCTGAGACTGAGCCTGTGCTCGATGGCTTTTCGCCGACCAGGTATGTGCACGCCTTTGCATAATCGTGCCTCGACTTTGGATAAAAATGCATATGGTGGGTTTTTAAACCCGTTTTATTGCATTTGGTCACCCAATGGCCAACTTCAAAGGAAAAACATCCCCTTGCAAGAATAAGTACTAACATTAGGCTCCATGGGGGATAGAGTCCTCCCTACAAGGCTCTTAGATCTCCTTTTGCAGTTCCAGACACCTTTTGTTGGGATATGGAGTCAAGATCAAAACACACTACTGAAAATACAAGCCAAAAGTAAAAAAATAAATAAACACGCGTTCTTGAAGGAGCTTATTTATGTACATTCCTAAACTAATAAAATTTTGCATAGTGTTAGGTGAAAGAAAAATTCCACCATAACCATTCAAGAAAATTCCTAATTGGAATCTCCTTAACTCTATCGATGATTGATAATATGTAATGCAACCATGACAACATAACGGTTACATTCTTAAGCTTTCCTCCTAATGCTTAGGTCAGGATAAAGATGGGTGACTTCAAAACATGAAGGAAATACAACTCCATGTATTCCTTCACAGGCTCATAGGCCAAGACACAAACTCCAAAACATTAGTAACATATAACCTTCTCTTCTATGTAGCTCCTCAAACATCGTTGAATCTCTCTGGTAGGCACAAGAGGGTGAACAGTCGATACAGGATGACTGATCTTAGGCAATGGTTACTCATTAACAAGTTCTGAATAGGAGATAAACTGCTCCTTTTGTTACTCCTCTGGTTCTTTTGGTTCTTCTTCTTGGCTCTCCCAAGGGTCAGATTCATAATCATCATAAACAGGACCCGTGGGAAAAATATTTTCTTCATCTTGTTGCTTAGTGTCCTCGGTAGGTCCATAAGGGATGATTTCCTCAAGATCATCTTGCTTAATGAACAGAGGATAAGGCCCAACAGTCTGTTCCTGGAAATCCTGCACATCCAGCTCAGAACTTGATTCATAATTGTCATATATAGGTTGGTCACTTCTTTGGTCGGTGAACTATGATGTGGGGATCTGCTTCTCTTCGTCTGAATAATCCTCAAAGCTAGGGACAACAAGCAAAAGTGGAGCGATCTCCCGATCCTTCTTTTCAGTCCCAAATGTAAACACATCATGGGAAATCTCATGAAGAAAAAGAGAAGAATCCTCCTCCACAATGGCTCGTTACTTTAAAACTGAGACAACAGGCTTATGAGGGCCAGAAACTTATGTCTCTACCACCATGGAATTTTGAATACTACCCTCATCAGTAGGGCCGCCAAGAACAACAAATTCAAGAACTGGAAAATCCTTTGTATTTTCTTCAAAAAGGCAGTAGTCATGATCTGCCTTCAACTCTTCTATCTCCANTGACATCCTTAAATTCTCTAGGTGGTGCCCATGACTTTGTCGAATTAATCTCGACGCCTTGAGCCCTGCTGCTCTCCTTCTGCAATCAATAGAGGCACTTTCGACCCTTGGCACAACTATTATCCATCATTCCACACAACCTCGGGCCATGAACCTGCGCTTATCCCCTATAAAATTTTGGGGCTTCACATTTTGGGAGTTTTCACTCCCCTTGATTTCAAAAATCTTGATTCCCAAAATCGCGAAAACGGCCCGTCTGGATTAACGGTCAGATTTTCATTGAACTTGATGGCCAGGATCATTTTCTCGAACAATCTTAGCCACTCATTGCCTGACAAGCACCTTCCCTTTCTTTATGGCTCTACTCCCATATGAATGCAAGTTGTGACCCTATACTTAACCAAATAGCATTTCGGGACTTCGCATATCGGGATTTCTCACTCCCCTTGATTCACAACATCGCGATGCCCAAAATCTTGAAATGGTCATATCCAGATTGACGGTCAGATATGCTCTAAAATTGACGGCCAAGATTTCTTCCCTGAAGACCCCACATCACTAGCTCTATGCGATAGGTTCTAATCTTCTTCCCAGACCCACACACCATAGGGCCACGGGCTATGAACATGGGCCCAAACTTTGAGCGCTTCACGATTTCGTGTGTAGGGATTTTGTGTTGTGCTCCATGCTCGAACCTCCGATATGTGAAATCATGATTTTGAATTATCAACTGCCACGTGCCCCTCTACTTTAGATGGCCCAGAACAAACTTTCATTCTGGGACCCCATACCATCGACACTCCTGAGAAGACTTTTCTTTGGCCCCGATCCTGCGCCACGCGTCCCCTAGAATGGACGACCCTGATTATTTCATGATTTCACATGTCGCGAGTTTTCAGGACTCGCCCTCCTACTTTCCCGACTCAAGAAATCGCGAAAAGATGACCCAACGGTACAGATCTCTCCCTTGATCAACGACTACGATATTTTCATGATTTCTCATTTTTCAAGATCTGATGTGATTGACTCTCGACCTCCCAATTCATGAAATTGTGACTATGTTGATCATGCACAACATGTCCCTCTGAAATGAATGGACTAGATATCATGATTTCGAGCCTTGGTTTGATGCTAAACTTTGCACAACTCTATAATCTAGATCGCCCGATGGTCGTCGATCTAATTTATCTGATGAATCCGACGGCTGAGACTGAGCCTGTGCTCGATGGCTTTTCGCCGACCAGGTATGTGCACGCCTTTGTATAATCGTGCCCGGACTTTGGATAAAAATGCATATGGTGGGTTTTTAAACCCGTTTTCTTGCATTTGGTCACCCAATGGCCAACTTCAAAGGAAAAGCATCCCCTTGCAAGAATAAGTGCTAACATTAGGCTCCATGGGGGATAGAGTCCTCCCTACAAGGCTCTTAGATCTCCTTTTGCAGTTCCAGTCGCCTTTTGTTGGGATATGGAGTCAAGATCAAAACACACTACTGAAAATACAAGCCAAAAGTAAAAAAATAAATAAACACGCGTTCTTGAAGGAGCTTATTTATGTACATTCCTAAACTAATAAAATTTTGCATAGTGTTAGGTGAAAGAAAAATTCCACCATAACCATTCAAGAAAATTCCTAATTGGAATCTCCTTAACTCTATCGATGATTGATAATATGTAATGCAACCATGACAACATAACGGTTACATTCTTAAGCTTTCCTCCTAATGCTTAGGTCAGGATAAAGATGGGTGACTTCAAAACATGAAGGAAATACAACTCCATGTATTCCTTCACAGGCTCATAGGCCAAGACACAAACTCCAAAACATTAGTAACATATAACCTTCTCTTCTATGTAGCTCCTCAAACATCGTTGAATCTCTCTGGTAGGCACAAGAGGGTGAACAGTCGATACAGGATGACTGATCTTAGGCAATGGTTACTCATTAACAAGTTCTGAATAGGAGATAAACTGCTCCTTTTGTTACTCCTCTGGTTCTTTTGGTTCTTCTTCTTGGCTCTCCCAAGGGTCAGATTCATAATCATCATAAACAGGACCCGTGGGAAAAATATTTTCTTCATCTTGTTGCTTAGTGTCCTCGGTAGGTCCATAAGGGATGATTTCCTCAAGATCATCTTGCTTAATGAACAGAGGATAAGGCCCAACAGTCTGTTCCTGGAAATCCTGCACATCCAGCTCAGAACTTGATTCATAATTGTCATATATAGGTTGGTCACTTCTTTGGTCGGTGAACTATGATGTGGGGATCTGCTTCTCTTCGTCTGAATAATCCTCAAAGCTAGGGACAACAAGCAAAAGTGGAGCGATCTCCCGATCCTTCTTTTCAGTCCCAAATGTAAACACATCATGGGAAATCTCATGAAGAAAAAGAGAAGAATCCTCCTCCACAATGGCTCGTTACTTTAAAACTGAGACAACAGGCTTATGAGGGCCAGAAACTTATGTCTCTACCACCATGGAATTTTGAATACTACCCTCATCAGTAGGGCCGCCAAGAACAACAAATTCAAGAACTGGAAAATCCTTTGTATTTTCTTCAAAAAGGCAGTAGTCATGATCTGCCTTCAACTCTTCTATCTCCATAGAGAGATATTCTACCAGTTTTGTCAACTTGCCCAGAGAATCCTCCTCTTCATGGTCCTGATCCTCACAAATTTCATAAGACATAACCACATCTTACTCATGGCCTTCATATTCCTCACAACAATTATGACATATTAACTCAGGAATAATTCCTTTATAGTGCCTACTAAAGGCTGCATGAAACTCTCTCAGGGAGGAGACGCTAGCAGGGGATAAAGAATGAAACCATTTATGAGCATCCTTTGCTAATGAGAACATGAACATTTTTAATAATACATCCTCGTGATGTATATCCCATTGATGCATGATTTCATGAAACTCACAGATATGATGAGAAGGGTTTTCCTCTACATTCCCTCTAAATATGGGAAAATAATCACCCCATTCATCCATAGTAGGGACAACATTAGGAAAACTAGGAACAATAGAAAAATTAAAAGGAGCAAACCTCCGAGCCAGAATTTTGTCCATTTCGAACTAGTGGAGTCGCCAAACAATCCCTCAACCATGGATTTGCCAGGTGAATGATATGCATAATGAGTGTGTCTGGCCTTCGTTCACCATCAAAGGCCAGATCTGATCATTGTGTTCTCCTGAGGGCTACCAGGTGTTGTCGGAAGAAGTTACACTAAAACAACAAAACCGAGACAGTAGAATCGCCTTAGTGGATTCATCAGGTGCATAGTTGCAATATTTGAAGTACTAAGTTCCGATGCACCTTTAGAACTATTAAACGTTTTCATCCTACCCAAGGAAAATCTTCAATTTCGTCCCCAACATTGGCACCAGAAATATTATCACCAGAAGTCACCTCTGGATTGCGGCAGAGGTAAGCCTGATACCCATCAATTTTAAATGTCACAATGAATGAATAAGGGTGGTCGAATGGTTGTAGACCCAAGAGAATATCTCTTTAACTAAGAATCCTGGACCAGGAAAAGCATAAGAAAGTGAGGTATTGATCTAACTCCAGTCAGGAAGTTGAGTTTAAAATAAGCAGAGGGAAGACTTGGTGAGAAAATGTAAGAGTCTACTATGGACATTCAGTCTTCCAGCAGCCTGTTGGCAGCCAATTCACATGTTTCCACTGTCTTATAAGCTACCTACACCAATGTTTTACAAACCTTAATTTTTCGTCGCAATTCTCAAATAAACAACACTTTTATTCTTTGCGCAATTTGCACACTTACCTTCGATGTTGTTTTCATGACTGTAAGCATGAAAACTTGGTCTTTCGAAGTCACATTAAAATCATTACTGAATTGTCGTTATCCTTCTTGTCGATATGCCCATTGCATTTACATTTTTACTTATCATTATGCAGTTGGAAAAACTTTTTGATCTGTACTCATTGGACATTCTTTGATTGATTATGTAATTTTGTTTCATGAGTAATTGAGGTTGTGATGCATTGGTAATTGGATTTATATGTTCTTTGATTTGATCTACTTGACCATTGGTTTCATGAAAATACATAGGTGTTATGGTTAAACCCTTGATATATATCATTTAATATGACACCTAGTTCATGTCATCAAAATGCATTGCCGCATTGGTCCAACACTTGGTATTGGTTCCGATTTGTATGTTTGGTTTTAAAAAACTATGGCATAACGTTTGATTGCGCACATGGTTTATCCACTTACCAAAGGTTTTGATTGATTGAAGTGGCATAGTTATAACACATGTGCATTGTGATTTGTATAGTTGAAAGCGCCGGCGGTTGTACCTTGGTAATGACTATTCTGCATGGCTAGCAAATAGCTCCACCACCTTCGCACGATGTCATTAATGTTGCTCCTATCCCTGTTTCACCTCTGCTAGCTCAGGTAAGCCTTCGGGAATTTTGTTCCTGTGTATGCTGCATTCAAACCCTGGCTCGTTCACCGTGTGCTCTTCCCCATGGCACCGATGGTGCGAATTGAGCCGAACGGTAGCCAAGCCTTGCTACTATTCAATAACGCCTGGAAAGACTTAGAGGATAGTGGTTGGCTCACCTTTGTACAATGGTTTGAGGGTTTTAGTCTATTTGTTAAACAACAGTTCGCCCTGACTTTTGATGGCTGTAGGGCCAAAGTAGGCGACATTCAACCTAAGCTGAATGAAGAGTTCATTAGCTCTGCCACAGGGTTAACAGCCACGGGCCAGCGATGGTTCAAAAACTCTAAAGTTGAGGAGGTGCCATGGCCACTACTGTTCGTCTCACGAAAAATCACATCATGTGACAGAGGTATGTCGATTTCCATGCTTAAACCAAGATGGCATGATCTTTTGATGGTGGTTAAACAATTCGTGACCTGTGAGGGTCGATACAGACTAGTTTTCCTTTATCACCTTCGACTATTAATGAATTTTATGGGGTATCCATTGAATATGCCATTTTACTTCTAGCGTAGCCTTTATAAAATGTCAAAAAGGTTTAAACGAGAAAAGGACGATAGTAGCTTGTTCCACCACGACCTAATCAAACTCATCGTTGTTCATCACGTAAATCTTCACGGTGATAGTTGGTGAGATTTTATCTCTCGAAATGGTTTTGATGATACAGAGCCTGTCCAAATTGACAAGCATGTGGTTAATGAAACTAAGGTCGGGCCACCTGTGCCCTTCCATGTCCTACTGCCCTCTCCTAAACCCTCGGTCGAACCTGATATTGACTTACCCGACGTCTTAGCAGACAAGGTTGAGGCTATAAAAAATCCTGTGAGAAAAAAGGTCAAGGGAAACCCTACTGTTGACGGCAAAGGAAAAACGAATTCTCGACTCATATCGAGACTAGCTAGGAATAAGCCTAAACCTAGTGCTGAGCAAAAACCCATAGTCCTCAGTGAAGATTCAGACTCTGACATCGAACGCTTCCTAGCTAGTGATTACCCTTACTCCCAAGGCTTGTGCTCTGAGCCACCCTATGACTTCGTTTCTAATATACCCCCTTGCCTAAGGAACAATCCTAGCTACCCTGGGATCAAGCTACCTAACGAAACCCTCGGCAATGTAACCAAACCCTCACCTGCATTTTTGAAGCTCGAACAGTCGTCATGTGACCAATGTAATGTGTGGTTGGAACGATACTATACAGATGCTCCCTTACTTCAATCGAAAATCAAATCGTTGGAAAACCAAGTTACAGTGTTGACAAGCCAAAGGGACAAGCTTCAAGAAAATGATAGGAAGTAGAAAACCACTGGTTCCATCGTATTTAGGAATGTCGAATCAGCTACAGCCGTTGTCAATTCCAAAATGTCATGATCAAGCTGTCTGCTCGTCATCCAGGTATGAATTTAGGTATCAATTTTGTTTTGTGAATTGCTAGGATTAATATAATGAATTGAGTTTGGTTTTCAAATAGCTCTGTCTATTGTTCGAAATGACTCTGTTACATCCATATCGAAAACGGTTGTGTTGTTCATCCTGTACATTATTTTTGTTTTGCTAAAATTAAATGAGGTTATGATTTGGTTAAATGATTTGGTCGTGCCCAGTTTAGCAATTGATTGGTTTTCATTTGTTTTGATTCGTTTGACTGTTGGTGTGAGTTAACGAAATCAATGGTTCGCTTTCTCTTGGATTTTGTTTGTATCTAACTTGTACAGGAGATTTTTATGCTAAAATTAGAGCACGATCATGTTTTGATTTGGTATGATTCCGTTATGGTTAAATTATATCATCTCTGATTTAGTTTGTATATTGTGATTTTGGAACGACTTCGTGAGTTTGAATTGATGTGATGTAATCTTCTAAATCAGGAATACAACTCTGATCGACTCCGATTTGGAAAGAACGACTCTGTTTTTTATGGAAATGATATTCTCATTTAAGCCTGTGCAAAACATATCTACGCCCGAATCATGGAATGGTTTTGATTCACAAAGACTATGTTAAACCCCAACTATTTGATTCTCTCTTCTCTTGATTGGATTGCTATGTATCTTCAGTTAGTACGATTGTTTTTATGAGTTGGATTCGTATCAAAAATAGACTTGATACTGCTCTGTTTGATTTTAATTTTCAAAACGAGTTGGTTAAACCCAGATCGACATATGTTATCTCTGTCGAATTTGGTTAATAGTTCGTTTTGAAATGAATTCAAGAAATAATTTTGTTGAAAGTCAATCGATTTTGTCCGCCCCCAATTGGCAATAATAAACAATTTGGCGAATCCCACAGACCCTGTTATCAACTGATTGATCCCATTATGATTTCGTATGTGATAATTTACATACCATTTTTTTGATTTGATTCGCTATTAGCATGATCGTTTATATTTAATACAGTCATATCAGTTTGAAAAAATGATCTTGTTTGTATTCGATCGTGTTTCCTGTTGATGAAGCAGCATAAATGATTTCCTATGATTTGTTTAACTATATCGATTTCAATTTGATATGAAACGATTCCATTATTGTTCGATACGATTTTGTATACCTAAATTGGTAACGAATTAAACAGAGTATAGTTATCTAGTTTATCGTTTGATTTAGTTTGTTCAAATTGCATACAAGTGTCGATTTGAATAAGGCTTTTAGTAATCAAATATCTTTTGATAGTTTGAATGTATTTTCAAAGATTTAAATTGATTTTAAATCTGATTCTGTGTCTGATTTAGACCAGCTACAGAATCACAAGATTTTGTAGCTAGTCTATAGAATTAGATTTTTATCATTTTCATTAACAAAACATCCTCCTAACTTGTCCATTTTTTACCCCTTTTAGGTACATCCGAATTGCATTAGGCATGCTGGACAGTCTAGTAGATATTTGTGTGATTTAGTTTTTATTTTAGGTTCCTAGTTTAGTTAGACCTGGGATATCATCCCAGATTTGTTGTAAACAGTTTTGATAACTTCCACAGGGATGTTTTACCCTGTGGAAGGTCTTTAAATACTTATTATTTTTGTAATAAGGATCATCCTCACTTGTGGGAGAACCAAACTATGGATTTCTAATACAAACTGAGACAAGAGTTGATGTTTTGCTACAGCTTTCGCTTTCAATATATCAATTTTTTGTTTCAAGTTTATGCATGTCGTTTGCAATTGATTATAGACTACTTTAGCTATCATAATCTATTGCAAAATGATATGATTTGATTAAGGTGTTATCCATATCTGATTTCCTTCTTCATTTTAAAAAGTACAACAATTACTTTGTTTCAGTTAATGAATCACAGATTTCTCTTCTTCATTAATTGAATCATTTCGTATAGATCTTTGCATACAGGTTTATCTAACTGTGAAGATTTATAAATCATAAGACTGTTGTAATTTTTATGTCTTGTTTGTCCTGTAATCATATTTGAAGAGCACTGCAGCGTGTTGTTTACGACAAGCTCCTGGATAATTCGGTGCGGGTTTCATCCCTCTGATTAGCTAAGACAATCATTACATACAGGACAAACCTGGAGCGTTTCTCTAGGTCGGTTTGTTATTTATTTGTTTGGTTAATTTGTTAGTATAATATTAGTAGTTTAGTTAGATATATGTTTAGTTAGATTTGTAGTTAGAATTAATATATTAGTTGTTTAGTTTAGTTAG
>JZKD02S0899863.1:0-14024 GCA_000966675.3 Picea glauca
TGTGGATAACTTAAATGTTTTGAACAATGGACCATGGTCTGGGGTGCTTCAAAAATGATGATTTATCAATTGAATCCATTTTTTTATCCATTGCGAGAGAGAGTATCCAAAATTTCGATATGGGTCAAGCTTCCATATCTACCTATATAATTCAAAAGTGAAGAAAAGTTTTTGGTCATTGGAGTCAAGATGATCTGAATGGGATCTTGGAAAATGTTTGTAAATAAATATGTTTCATTTTATTTTTTGTCTTCTTGGAAAATTGGAAGTGGAAACAAACAGAGGTGATGGTTGGGCTTCCAAAGGTAGAATATTAAAACAATGATGGTTGTAGCAAAGGAAGGAAAAACTAAGGGAGATGAAAGTAGAAAGGCAGAAGGACAGTAGCAGAAATTAAATCTTGAGAAGGGAAGCATGCTTGAGGTTGAGTGGATGAAGGAGTTAACGTGCATGTTCACTCTAAGTGAAGGTGTCTCTCAAGCCATCACCTGCTTCATTTTTTATATTCACAGTGAGTAACAATATGCAAAGTCTATGTATAACTCACTCCTTTGTAATATTCTCTTGAACGTAGTAAATCTCCAATGAATGTTGGGTTTCAATGTTGGGTTTCTAGAGTAAAACCTTGTCTCAGATGTGTATTTTTCCTCTGGAATCTGTTGGGTATGTTGTTGTGATTAGTTATGGAGTTATTCATTGAGTTAAGATTCAATTTTAATGTTTGATCGCTAATTAACATATCCTATTGTTGAGTGGAAGATAAAAAAATTTAAATGTTTCACGGTCTTTGGAGGGGCAACATAATTCTACTTCATTGAATTTTCCACTGGAGTTGGTAATTAAAAATAGAAAAAATAAAATTATTCCACAATAGTCATTTGTGTTGGAAATTGAGTCGACTCTCAGTCCCTCAATTATGTATAAGATGGTATCGAAGAAGGTTCTGAATGCTTGGAGAACACCTGCATGGTAAACACCCACAACCAATACCAAAATAGTGGACAATCATTGCTTCCAGGCCTACATAGAAGCAGAGCACCATCAATGGTGAGGCATCATCGTGAAGAAGATGACAGGGAAGACCCATAGGTCAGATTGGCTCGGTTGGATCAAATCATTACTACATTGATAGAGTTGGCGATATAACCGCTAGTAATGAAGGGTAAGGAATCAAACTCAACAAAGACTAAGCATGAAGAACACAAGGTTGGTCTGAAAGGTTCCAAAGGCGAGATGCTTGGAAACTAGATTACTGAAAACAACTTTTCTTCATATTCCAGTGTCCCTTTCAAAGTTGAAGAAAAGCTTGAAATACCCATGTATGATGGACAAACTAATGTCGAGGTGTTGGATAACTAGTTGAAACAATTGGAATTTTACTTTGGGCTTCATCAAGTCCAAGAAACACAAAAATTTTTATTTTTCCCATTTGAAGATGACTGGACATGCTCTGCTATGGTGGGAGATTTATGTGGATTCACTGAGGATAGGAGAGAATCCCATGGTGGTGAAATGGGAGGAATTCAAGGAATTATTGAAGTCACAATTTTATCCCATGGGCTACAAAGACGAACAAATCATGAAGTGGTGGTACCTTCGGTAAGAATAGGGACAAGGAGTGAAAAAATAGACTTCAGATTTTAGGAGGTAGGCCATCCGATTGGGTATCTCTACAGAAGAGCCAAGAGTGGCAATGAAGTACCTTGGAAGACATTTCATTCATATTCGAAGACAATTGCACCTTCATGGTGTGAAAAGCATAAACAAGGTAAGCAAGAAGACTCTCTACATTGAGTTGGACTCCAAGAAAGGAGAGCATCACATGGGCCAAAAACAAACCAACAAGAGAAGAGACAAGAAGATGACAACGACATCTGAAAAATGGAGGGATCCTAAAAGGCATTGTAAAAATTTTGATGTAGATGGACACACGAAAGATAAGTGATGGAAAATTCATCTGTAATTATGTCAAAAGTTGCTAAAGTTTGAGGGGAAAGCCAAGGGAGATATAGAGATAAAATAATAAGAAGTATAAATCACCTTTGATTTGGAACAAGTTGTGGTTTTCACCACATTGCAGTATCCAAAGGTGAGTGAAGATAAACATGCCCTATTCCAAATCTAAGTTCAGGTGAAGAAATGGAAGGTAAATTCCTTGTTCGATAGTGGTTCTCAATGTAATCTAGTTTTTGAAAAATTAGTTGATGAGCTTGGTATAGAAACATATGATCTAGCGCAACCAAGTTCATTAATATGGTTGCAAGAGAAAAATGTTACGAGAATCACTTGACGATGTAAAATCAAGTTCACCATTAGTTCCAACTATGTTGATGAGGTAGAATGTGAAGTTGAACCATTGGACACCTATTGAGTGATGTTTTCATAACCCCTACTTGTGGGATAGGGATGCTACCTTCTACATGAGAGAAAAAAAGTACTGCTTGGTCAAGGGTGGCAAGGAATACCTCATCAAAGCACATTAAGAGAGAAAGATAATAACTCCTCCAACAACAAAACAAAGGAAAACAAATAGGAAAAAATCCACCTTCATCAACAATGGAATGGTGGATATGTAGAGGAAAATGGATGCCTTCTTCTTCCATCTCCTTAATGGTCCAGATTTTGGGGACCAAAATCTTTCAAATGGGGAGGTGTGATCCAAATTGGATCTTGAAAAGTGTTTGTAAATTTTGTAAATAAATATGTTTCATTTGATTTTTTGTATTCTTGGCAAATTGGAAGTGGAAATGAATAGATGTGATGGTTATCCTTCCAAAGGTAGACGATTAAAACAATGAGGGCTATAGAAAAGGAAGGAAAAACAAAAGGATATTCAAGGAGAAAGGGAGAAGGAGAGTAGAAAAAATTAAATCTCAAGGGACAGAGGAGTTAATGTGCATGTTCACTCTTATAGAAGGTGTCTCTGAGCCATGGCCTGCTACAGTTTTGATATTCACAACGAGTAACAATACACAGAGTCTATGTATAGCTCACTTCGTTCTACTATTCTCTTGAACGTAATAAAATCTCTAGTGAATGTTGGGTTTCTAGAGTAAAACCTTGTCTTAGATGTGTATTTTTTCTCTACAATCTATTGGGTAAGTTGTTGTGATTAGTTATGGAGCTATTCATTGTTTTATGATTCCATTTTAATGGTCAGTCATTAATTAACCTAGCCTATTGTTGAGTGGAATATTAATTATCTTAAATGTTTCACGGTCTTTGGAGGGGCAACATAATTCTACTTCATTGAATTTTCCACTGGAGTTGGTTATTAAAAATAGAAAAAAAACTTATTCTGCAATAGTCATCCATGTTGGAAAATTTATTGGACTCTCATTTCCTCAATTACATATCACAATATTAGCATATACCTGAAGATGGATATGCCTTGCCTAAATTCTCCCAATAAATTGTTGCCAAGATATGTGTTGAGAAGGATTTGAATGGAGGTCTTTTGGAAGGAATGAATATGGCAGTTGGGGACACAAAAATATGGAAGTTATTGGAAAATCGAAATGTTCCTTTCAAATGAAGTTATTGTAGACCCTATGAGAATCTTAAGATATCTTACCAAGAGTAAATATTGGGAAAACAAATGGAGATATCTAGATGGGGAATTCTTCTTCTAATTATGGTTGGACCTCACTAGGAAAAAATTCCCACAAGAACATGTTTAAGAGAAAAATGGTAGAGGAAGAAGACTTCCAAGTTCCCACTCATTTGAAGGAAGCTCAAGAGGTCAGTGAGGTAGATGCTAAATTGAAAATAGAATTGGGAATTCATTTAGAAAACTTAAGGAATCAATTATAGAGTTGCGAGAGCTCAAATTTATTTCATTGGATGGTCCCATGATTTAGGAACATTTTTTAAAGATTTTTTTAAAGTTTAAAGTTACCTTTTTGTCTCTACTTCTAGACATTATAGAATAAATAAGATTCTCTTTGCTTCTCCAAGTGATAGAAATCTAGTTAGAGCATATAATGAGAATAAGGATTTGATCTCTTTGGGACTTCCAAGGATATCCTTAGCCATAACTTCTTTGAAATTGATATCAAAGGGATCTCCAATATCTTTGAAGTGGGGGCAGGGATGATTTTAGGGGCTAAATTTCACTCATGGGATAATTTTCCATGGTTTTTTCCAAAACAAGATTCACTATTCTAAAAATAATTCGCCCAAATTCTATAAGATAAAATTATTTTACCTTAAAAATCACCAAAAGTTTATACAAACTATATAAAATCTTAGAAATTTGAATATTTTTATAAAAATATTGCCAACCATTTATAGTTGGCATATGAAGGATCATTAAAATTCACCAAGGTTTCTATATTTTAAAATAAATTCCCATCCTTAAAATCATCCATGAGTGGGGGGTGGAGTCTCTTTCCCCATGATCTAGAAAACCAGATATGGGAAAAACATTGAATATCTCAAAGTAAAAACAACATGAAGAATTAGACCTTTAAGTTATAAGAAGACAACTCACTATTACTAGGGAACTTAAGCATCAAAATCCAAAAAGAAAGAGAAATAATGAATCATATCTCCTACAACATAAGATGGTTAGAAGTCCCTCCAAAAAATGATCCTTTGGAAGATTGATGTCTAAATTTTATTCAAATATTTTATGATACAAGAAACTATAACTTAAACTTTTATAAAGATTTCCTTCTTGGTTGGTAATTTTGTGTACTAATTTTAGAGGGACATGCAAGAGGCTTATGTATACATTGGAACTCTACTTTTATTCACGAGAAATGGATAACTTCAATTCCATTGTATTTGCAACTTTGTTTCCTCATATCCTTAATGAGTTCATGGAAGTTATCAACAAAATGTTCCTTCATTTGGTAAGAAGAAGTTTCCAAATATCTTTGTTTAGACAATACCTTTGGTGTTGCGCATATTATAGTTGGGGGTGACACCTATGCCCCTCTCTCTGCATACATACATACATACATACATCTATGTTTGTATACATATACATATAGATATACACATAGATACATGTTTGTGTACACACATATATTGATGTTTAAATTTCCTCGTACATATCCACTCTTGGACATTATAGAATAAAGAACAGTTGGGCCCTGCTTATCCAAGAGATAGAAGTCTAATTAGAGAATATAATGATAATAAGGATTTTATGTAACAACCATGTTTCCCCTAGCCTGCAAACATAATTATATTTTTCTAAAAGACTATGGACACACCTGATATGATGAAAATATTTATGTTATTAATGTAAAAAGGAAAATGTTGAAAAATTGTTGAAGGGGATTTCCTACATAGGTTATGATGCCATGAGAGGGAAATAGTGAAGAAATTTCCCTTGCCAATATAAAACTCAAGAAAAAATCCAGATTGCCCATTTTTCTAGAATTGTAGTTAATGGAGGAAGTTGGTAGTTGAACTATAATCTTCCCTCAATTATGAAAGGGAATGTGTGTTGTACCAAAATTGCCTTGCCTTAGAAGCATAGGAAAAAAAGTACCCATCTAGAGGATCCTGGGCTGACCCACGAATTGGAGGATTTGACCCATGAAATATTGTTGAAGAAGGAAAGAAATAAGGGAAACTAGAGAAGAGGGGGGATAATTAGTTGATTATGGGAACCATTTTTTGAGTAGAGAGGAGTGTGAGAAAACCTCTCTGGTTGTTAGAAAATAGAGAGAAGAGAGAATGAATAGAAATGGGTCTCGTGACCATTTCTGAAGATGAAGAGCATGCGAGATTCTTTGGTTATGAAGAGAACTAAGAAAACAAATTGTTCTAGGTGTAGGAACTATTGGGTGGTGTTTTCTAATCAAGCTGAGAAATTGAGTTGCAAAGAATTTGAGTGATTGAGAGAAAAATCACAACACACTTTGTTGACCCTTGACCAAGTTTTGAGGATTCTTGGTCATGTTTGACCTATTTTGGGACTTCGATAGGCTGTCGAAGGTGAAACACGGGACGAAGTGGATATTGTGGGATCTCGACCCCTTTTTGGGATTTGGGATTATATAACGGGCATGGGAATGTTGGCCCATGGGTTTACCCATGCTTAGGCCTATTTTGTATGTATAAATAGATGCTAAGGCGATGTAGTGAGAATAGATATAGAGATATGAATGGCTAAGTGCTAGAGTTGGATCTCTGTGATCAAGAGTTGTAAGCGCTTTGTGCATACTGTGTGAGACTTGCAAAGCTAAGTGAAAGTCATTGCAGGAAATTAAGGAAGGCTGTGTTCTTAGGTATACTTGGGGAAGAAGGATCTAGCGAGTTGTGCAGATCTCCTGTCCTCTGCAGAGTAAGGTTTTCGAGGCTTTGTGCATGTAACTGATTGAAGAAGCTAATAAAGAAGAGAAGAGTTGGTGGACGTATCCCCAGGGTGGGGGTGAACCACATACATGTTGTGTTTCTCTGTTTTGTGTTGATGTATTTATATGTTAATATGCTTAGTGGTTTAATATAGATGAATGATTTGTTGATGCTTAGTGCTTAATGGATGGATGTTAGATCTGACTTATATACATGTGCTTAGTGCTTGAATCTACTAGATCTGATCTGTTCCATCGTACTGAGTGCTGCTAGATGCTAGATCTGAATGAATACTATGATCCTTTGTAATTAGGGTTTAACTGCGTTGTAACTGAGATTGAATATTGATGAATGTTAACTGTTGAGTGCTTTGTTGAGCATTAGAATCACAGATCTGTGTCCCAACTAAGGTTGCAGACATATGAGTCCTGCAACCACCCTTGCCTCTACCTCGGGTGAGAATTCATCTGATTTGTAGGTGCCGTCGAAAGGGCCAGTAGTTAGGGTTTTGTTGGTGCGTTGTTGTAGCATTGAACCATGGGTCTGCCCTATGCCAACAAATGATTCTGTTGCCAGGAGCTGGAACTGTGATTGTTGGGAACTGAGGAAAAAGAATCTTTGTGTGAATATCTGACATGAAACTGTGGAAGCTCTGTGCATAGATATGTCACCCTAGTGCGTAGTATTCTACTCGATCTATGAAGCTCCGTGCTAAGAAAATAAGCCTGATCTGAAGAAAAGAGGTAAGATTTGCAAGCTCTGTGCTCTGATAGAGGTAAGAATACTAAAAAGTTTTAGATCTGGAAGCTTTGTGCTCTGTTGAAGATAAGATTAGTGGACATTTTTGCTTCTAAAGTATGGATCTAGGTATGTTTGATAATCTTTGTCCTATCTTGAAAACTAGGGCACTGATAGATGAAAGAAGATTTGGTATGAGTAGATTTGATAAGAATAGTAAAAGATATGTTATACCTATGCATAGAGAGAATGTTTGGACTAACAAATGGATGCAGGATCCTAGAAATAATTTTTTGCAGGTTAGCTACCATGATTTTAGGGCGTAGTAAAGGAAAGGATGGGGATCATTTAAGAGAAATAAAGGATTAACACTTTGTTACAGTTACAGAAAACTGAGAAATCTGGCTAAGGAATGCCCTGGTAGAAGACCTAGTTGCCTCTATTGCAAAGCTATGGACCATGAAGTTTTGAATTTTCCTAGAATGATTTCTAAGGTTGAAAGGATGAATATGAGACAAGAAGACCATGAGAAATATCAAGCAACTGAGATTATGGTAGAACCCCATAAAGAATTAGAAAAAGTATTGCTTCAGATGAAAGAAACCCTGAATGACCACCGACATATCATCTTATCAAAGATCTTCAAAGAAAAAGAGTGCATTGAAGTAAGAATAGGAGACTTCAACATTGACTTTGTTTTAGATGAGGAAACACAGGTGAATATCATGACAGAAAGAACTTGGAAAATTCTAGGAAATCTTGCTATGATTCCTTCATTGGGAGGAATAGGATTATTCAGAGGAAAGATGATAACCCTATGTTGAAGACTGACACAAACATCTATGAATTCCAATGGAACTTCGACAGAGGAATAATTTGAAGTTGTCAAATTTATTGAAAACAACGTTCCATTTGCTATGTTACTAGGAAAACCTTGGATTGAAGGAGATCGGGCCAGAAGAAAAGAAGAAGAAATATTAGAGCAGAAGAACCAAGAGTTAAAAGATTTCATTACTAGGAGGATCACACACTTGATTGAAGAACAGGAGAACTGAACAAAGCTATTTAAAACTAGAGACTTGGATGTCGAAGTAGGAAGAAAACTAGAAGACCCACATAAGACTGAAGTACCTATTCCAGATACAGATGGAGTATTACCCTTGAAAGAATCTCACCGAAGCAAAGTTACTATGCCAAAAGAATATAGGAATCAGAATGGAAAAAGGAATATCAAGACGAAGCTTACTGGAAAGAAGGCTAGAAAACTAAGTAAGAAGAGAGCTGAGATCGAAAAGTTATAGAAGGTTCCTTAGGGAACTTCGCAGAAGGAAAATTTGCACAATTGGAACTTCGCTGGGATATAAGAACTACGTCACATGGCACTTCGCCATGGTGAAGAAATATAGCCGTTGGGGATAGTATAACCGTAAGACCGACGACCCGAATGGGTAGAAAGGCATTTATGATCAGAAAGTTCACCACCAAACTACTGGGACTGTGCCATAATAGACAGAACTGAGTTAATGAAGGATTCTCACCCGTTGCAAGAGATCCATTGCCAATTTATCTATTTATCCCATCATGCCACACAATGAGAACACTTTTTCTAATCGTGAATCTGAGCCCGTAGACTAGTTGATTTCACACAAGTGATCATCGCACTATCACCATCCACCTCGTTTCATTGAGAAGTTTCCCTTTGAACCCGAGATATTCAACCACGAGCGTGCATGTCATATGAGCTTAGTGCTACAGAGAAAATTGTCGAAGACGTTATTATTGACCTAATGATTGAAAGAGTAATGTCTGCAAGTATTCAATCTTCATCGACGAGGGGAGTGCAAGCCTCTCTGTCGACTTCTCGCAGAGCCAAATCATCTCGACCATCAACAGAAAAGAGAACAAAACACAAACATGACCTAGCCAATGCGATGTTGATCCTGTCCATATTGCCCGATTACATCCCACCTCTGGTCGACATAATGAGTTTAGATAATGTGCCAAGAGATTTCAAGTACTCCATCATTACTACGTACCTCCTGAAGGGGATACACGCAGTTCGCGCACAATAGGACAAGATCGCAGTGTTGAAGTTTAGTGACTTAAACCTCGAAGATCGCAAGAACTGCAGTATGCTTGCCCCGTATAAATACTTGACCAGGACGAAGGGGAAGAACTCCAAGATAATCCCCCAATCCTGGACAGTGAACCTCGCACAATCCACTTTGTTAAATGTGATGAAGATCCCACACTTCGGAAGGCACTAGGAAGTGAATGACTGTGTCAATATTTTTCTTTCATGTTACCATGGCAGTTACTTATGGATAGACCGTTGTATTACAGTCAATCCGATGTTGATCCATAGGATCACAGGATTAAGTATGCAAGGACCCGACCCATAGGATTTCTATCTAGGAAAAGCCACAGATCACACGCTAGCATAGAAGATCAAGGATACATAAGACGTTGTTGAAAAGGGAACACGATGCTACAAGGTAGCCTCCATCCAGAATGGTGCAGTGCACCTAGCCTGCCAGCTAGTAGACAGAAATTTAGTAAGGAAGAATAGGCCTACACAAGTCACAGGATTTTTTGTTGACCTCGCAGGGAAGTGCGTGGAAGGCCTACAGATAAACTAGGTGAACTACCTAGTTAATCAACTAGAACTAGACTGTTGCAAAGCACATGATTAGGGCTACGAGTTCCACTTCAACTGGCTCCTGATCCTTATCGCCTTTGTTTCTTGGGAGATTCTAGAAGGTGCGACCTTCTCGGATATTGAACCATTCAAGTCGCTTGCTATGAAGTTCACTACCCTCTGGTACTCGAGTGATATGAACAAACAGTGGCAGTCGAACGTTGTTTTTCACACTTATTACCTACAACTGAAGAGAGCCATTGAAGTTGAACCACGCATGACTGTGAACACCCTACAAAGGTTCTGACCCCTAATAAAGTTATGCGCAGATCGACACTTCATCTACATAACAACGCCATCCGATGAACATAAGGAGCAACTTCAGTCGTACTACAAGCTCACGGAAGAAGACCTCCTTCTTCCCACAGACCCCGCAAAGATGTCTGACCTTGACAACCCAAAGACCATGCATAAAGAAAATGATACACCCGAGCCCAACATAACAAAGAAGACCAAAGTGGTCCAAGATTTAAGTAGTGCCTCAGGAAATACTTCTTTAGTATCACCTGATTGAGGGGGTGATGACGAAGTGGAAAAACTGAATGGAAAAGGAGCTGAACATAATCCAGGCGAAGTAACACCACCCAGAGACGAGGTTGATCCCCTGAAGAAGAGGAAGGTTTCTCCCCTGAAACCTTCTTCCCAGAAGAAATCGAAAGCCACCATGACCAAGATGAAGACTGTGCTTACTGCCGATGATTTTGACTTCATAATCGCATGTTTCAAATTATTTTTGGCACAAAATGAGAGTGCAGATATAATAAATAAATGCAAAGAGATATCACATATATCCAATAATATAACAAAAATGTATTAGAGATGCAACCATAAACACAGATATACAGTAATACATGATTTCTATTAATGAAATAAATGTACAGAGACTGTAAAAATATAGAGTGAAAGACTCGCTAGAATGGTGGCAGCTTATTTATGAGAAGAGATGTGATGGATACTTGCATTCATAAGAAGATAATTACAATGAGGTTCTGAAGGACTTCTTACAATAAACCGGAATGCCAAAAACCCTAGACATCCAAAAACCTAACCCTAGGAGATGAAGCGCCAAAAGTCATGAGGGCCCCATTTGGGTAAGTTAGTACATCAACTTCCCGGGGTCATAACTTTTGCATACAATCTTCGTTTTAGGCGCATGATAGCCCGTTGGAAAGGTATAGTCAAGGAGATTCATTTTGGGGGCTCAATCATGCCTTCCACCATCATTGAGAAGCTCTATCCTTAAAAACCTTCATTTGGGCCCTCAAAATGGCCCCGGGAGTTAAAATTGCTAAAAATAGTAAATTGCCAAAATTGCCAGAAAACTATTTTGAGTTAGTTGGAAAAGGTGGGTGGCCACCGATATCCACCTGGATCATCGTAGCTCTAAACGATGCTTCACTGGAAATCATAGAGAAGTAATAATCTAAATAGGAGGAAATGTACGATAGAATTGAGTTCAAACTCCGAGGGGTACAACAGACCCTTCAGTCCAGCCACGCAGTCTCCACTATGCCCCTGCTATCAGGAGAACCAAAATTGGGAGGTGAGCTAGGCCAAATCCAGTGACTAGCTGATGAGGTCGAAGCTAGTCTTCATTGCGCTCAAGAAGAAACAGAGCAAGCCACCCAGGCCTTGAAGCAAGTGCAAGGCATACTCATAGAACAACACAGAGTTGTAGAGTAGGAGAAGGTTTCTCTCCAGGTAAATTTTGAAGAAGAGAAAGTACCGATGCAACAAGAAAGAGAACAGTTGCTCGCAAAGCAACTCGAAGTGAAGGAAGCAGTCAATAGAGCACTCCACTCTGTGACAGGCTTAGAGCTACAAGCAGAAGACTGAGTTACGCATCAAGTAGAGAATCTTGTGGAAGCTATCCAATAGCTACAACAACAAATAGTAGACTTAGATCTCCGCACAGTGCCTAACACCCCGCAGGATGTGAGGGACCAAAGAGAAGCAACTGCTCGAAGCACAGTTAAGAGAATAAAATCCCTTACCATGGAATGTAAGCAACTCACTGACCGCAGTGCCTAGACCTATGAGAAACTCACTGAGAATCCATAAATGAAGGAACTGGAGTTGCAACTCCAAGAGGTGAAGTATCAAGCATAAATGATACAGGCGTAGTCAAAGCCCTTGTCAGCTGTGGAAAAAATGAAGTGATCCCAGGAGCAACGCACTGCCTAGCAGCAGGTCCACACTATTCAAAGAAAATTTATGGAAGTAACTTAGAGACTCCAACCTGTATAGGATAAGGCTTACCAATTGTTCACAGAGATAAAAGGCCGAGGAGTGGAACTGGAGCAAGTCATCACTGCAGCTGAACAACGCCTCGAGGGACCTGTCAACAAAGAAGTCATACAAGAGTTCGTTGAACATGAGGCCATGGCACAACAACAAGTCGAAGCAGCTCAAGCCAAGCTCAAGGCTGTTGAAGCAGAACTTGTCAGATCAGAGTGACTCGGGACGAGTCACAGGTGAGTGTTGGGGGCTTGTTGGTCATGTTTGACCTATTTTGGGACTTTGATAGACTGTCGAAGGCAGAGCATAGGACGAAGCAGAGATCGTGGGATCTCGTCCCCTTTTAGGGCCCTTTTTAGGATTTGGGATTATGTAACGGGTATGGGAATGCTGACCCATCAGTTTACCCATGCTTAGGCCTATTTTGTATGTATAAATAGATGTTAAGGCGATGTAGTGAGCATAGATATAGAGATATGAATTGCTAAGTGCTAGATTTGGATCTCTGTTATCAAGAGTTGTAAGTGCTTTGTGCATAGTATGTGAGCCTTGCAGAGCTAAGTGCAAGTCATTGCAGGAAATTGAGGAAGGCTGTGTGCTTAGATCTACTCGGGGAAGGAGGATCTAGCGAGCTGCGCAGATCTCCTGTCCTTTGTGGAGTAAGGTTTTTGAGGCTATGTGCATGTAACTGATTGAAGAAGCTAATAAAGAAGAGAAGAGTTGGTGGACATAGACCCAGGGTGGGGGTGAACCACGTACATGTTGTGTTTATCTTCTTTGTGTTGATGTGTTTATATGTTAATATGCTTAGTTCTTTAATATAGATGAATGATCTATTGATGCTTAGTGCTTAATGGATGGATGTTAGATCTAACTTATATATATGTGCTTAGTTCTTGAATCTGCTAGATCTGATTTGTTCCGTCGTGCTGACTGCTACTAGATGCTAGATCTGAATGAATACTATGATCCTCATTAATTAGGGCTTAATTGTGTTGTAACTGAGATTGAATATTGATGAATGTTAACTGTTGAGTGCTCTGTTGAGCGTTAGAATCACAAATCTATGTCCCAGCTAAGGTTGCAGACATCTGAGTCCTGTAATCACCCCTGTCTCTACCTCGGGTGAGACTTCATCTACCTCACAGGTGTTTCCTAAAGGGACGGTAGTTAGGGTTTTTTTGGTGTGTTTTTGTAGCGTTGAACCCTGGGTTTTCCCCTGTGCCAACAGACTCCCTTGGTTGGTGGATAGAAAATTGGGTTGCTAGGTTCCTGTGGGAGAAGGAGAGTAACAATCATCCCTTGTTATTGTTGAGAAAAAAGAAGAACCTCTCTCTCATGGAATCATGATCTAGCTAGGGGGTGGCGAGTTCAGGAATACACCAAGATAAACTATGCCTATGGTTGGGTGGAAAAGGGAACAACATTCAACAGTTTCCAACTAATTCCAAGCTTCATATACATTTTTTTCTATGTTTTGTATTTTATTGACTAGTTCCTTTGTTAATATGGATTTCAAGTGCTAGATGATTGTTTAAACTATTTTCATGTTTAAATGATAAAATTTGGGACTCTGATTGCCTGACTGGCTGGGAAATTGGAAGTAAATTTTTGGAAATCATATTTTGTCATTGGTTTCCTTCCTGCCCCTGTCTAGAAACAAAAAAGTTGTTAGTAATGGGTTCTAAATTAAATTTGGAGCATAATGTTGGATGATCACGTGTATTAGTTTATATGAACTAATTCTCAAGTGTTAGTAAAGTCAAGCCAACATAATCATCCCAAATCAGCTTGGTAATTATGAAAGTGCAACTTTTTGTTAGGAATTTGAAGGCTGGGAATATGACTTTTGCCTCTGTGTTGGTCTAGAAAGTCTACTAGACTTAGAACTTTAAGGAGGAGTAGATCCTTGTTTGACAATATGAGAACAAGCCACACATTAGAGAAGAGGCAAAGTATTTTTACAAATAAACATTAGGAAAGGAATGTGAAATGCAAATTAAGTTTCTAAATTTGAAATGAAAATAAAATTTAGAAT
>JZKD02S0899874.1:20648-42833 GCA_000966675.3 Picea glauca
GATTATCAAATTGATTATATTTGTCTTATTATGTTGGATGCTTGAATAAATAAGAAATCCAAGCCATAATATTAATTAGACACTATTGTTTGTTTTTAATGAAATGCATTGAGTGATTTTGACTTGCATATTAGAAAACATGTCAAAACCATTTAGAATCTCTCCAACATTTAAATACAGTGCAAAGGTAATAGAGATAAAATAAAATTTCATGTAAGCAACACAAGTGGAGAGGAACAACACAAAATCCATGATTGGAGCATCCAAAACCTCTCCTAAATCCAATTGCAATGTAATGGAAAGGTTAGAGGGAGACGAGAGGATCACATAAGTGGGAGTTGAACTGTGCATTATCGAGATGAGAGGAAACACTATGGTAAAAAATAAAAAAGGAAAGAACATCCTTTCATTATACAAAAATGACAAACTCTTATGAGTTAACCCATCACACATCCTCTTCTTAACCTATCAAACTTCTTCCATGAGAGGAAGGTACAATAGAAAAAGAGAAGCACAAAAGAAAGAAATTCAAAGGCTAAGGCTATTATCTTCAATGGTGCATCTATGACTACCCAAGAGGCTAAACTTGGATTTTGAGAACGAGGAAGTACTTCATGTTTAAATAGATTGTATAACCTTGTTTCCTTGTATGTTTAGATTTTCATATGTAGTTTATGCAATTTTGGTTTTTCTTTGAACATATTTTCAAGTCTTTGGATAAATTTATTTTCCTTATTTAACCCTCACCTTGAGAAAGAAGGTTTGCCTCAAATTTTGTACATTTAAAGTTTCTTAGAAAAACTATGTTAATTTAAGGAGGTATAATATTTCTTATTAGGTTGTTCCCCAATCATTGGATTAAGTGCCAAAGATTAGACCACAAGATTGAAGGTTGTTGGTTTATGACTAAACCCAAATCCAATCCACATTAGTTCAAAATCAACCGACCTTCTCAAGCTTATTATACCCATTAGTCTAACAATCATTCTTAACCTTGGATGTCTTTACGGGTGTAGAAGAACTCTTGGGCCAATGTAATGGTAATCACCCAAAAGGCATAGGGCAGTGGGAAATCAGATTCCACTATATCATTCAAGATTATTATACCCATTAGTCTAACAATGATTCTTAACCTTGTATGTCTTTATGGGTGTAGAAGAACTCTTGGGTCAATGTTAACGGTAATCACCCAAAAGGCATAGGACAGTGGGAAATCAATTTCTACTATGTCGTTTTCTGCCAAGCATAAGGTCATGACCAATGTAAAGGTGCCAATGGAACTTTCCATAAACTCTGCTTCTAAAGTTGGTAACACGGGGCATGCTCTCCACACCCTTTGACACTCTCAGGGGTTTTTGGCTCTTGAGAAAGCTATAAAAAAGTCCACACCATGTCATATTATTTTGTTCATGTTAACTTTAAATCCCATCCTCTTGAATCTTTTGATGTTATCCTAGTGCAAGTCATAATTTATATTTGTAAAATATGAATTTTACCATTCTCAATGAAAATGAAACCACTATCCACATTTATGTAAGTTAAACATAAAAAAAACTCAACCTTGTAGGAAAGATGCTCAACATTCTTTAGGTTTAGGTTACAATTTTAAAACCAAAGTATATCAAGGTAGCGATGGTTCCAAATGGGATCCTAAGAATAGTAGTGAGAATGGTAATAGTGATACTAAGAATGGTTTCCAGAAAAGTATGACCCTAATAATGAGAGGCTTAAAAAAAGACAAAACTTTGATAGTGAAGGTGTTTCACTCTCTTCAACTGGTTCAAATCCTCGATGAGACTTTGGCCCATTTTGATAAGGATACAATGATAGGCAACACCCATGAGTGGGACCCCCTCTTGGGTGTGTCTCCAGACGTCTCAATCCTTGCTAAGTCATAAGTTTCATATTAGACTAGTTTATGGGCTATTGACACTAACCTAGGGTGTATAGTGGGAGTCAGTGAAATTTAAACTTGGAACTGGTCTAAATAATCATGTAATCTAAATTTTCAACTTTTTGGAGTTTTTACGAGTATATTTTCTGATCAATTCAATTTTTACTGAAATTCGACCAAAATTTGTTGGAACTCTAGATTTGAGTGATCGAGTCTCTATAATTCGAGTTCCCTGAGGGTTTTTCATGGTGATGAATCCATTTATAAATTAAAAAATACAATTTAAAAAACAAAAAATGTAAATTTCACAACGATTTGTTTTGCGGTGAAAATTTTCAAAAAATTGAATGTTTAGAAAAAACCCTAAATAATAACTAGTTACCAATTTCCCTATATTTGAATTAAAAAAAAATCATAATAAACCTATTAGTCCATATGGTATAATTAATAGGAGCACATAGTGTCGTGTTAGATACCTCACATCTCTGAACCCATCTTAAACCTCAAAACAACGAACCGTGAAATTATGTTTAGCGCATTGTGGCTGGACAGGTAAACTTTATGTACAGTGATAAATAAATGAAGTTTGAAAATCTACTCTTCTCAACTTTGAGTGGGAAGGAGAAGAATCACCAGCCAAGCAAAATTTTCCTCAGTTTATGAGCCCACCATCCATTTGCATCAAGGGAAGGAAATTGAATCCCATCAGAAGCAACGACGAACTGTCCTATCATTGAAAATGAAGAAGAGAGGACATCAACAACAACCACCTCTGCAACCGATGCCAAGCAATGACAACAAGAAAATACGATGATCCTCCTCATTAGCCTCTTTGTTGAATTCGGGTTGGCCATCTTCCATAGCCTCCTACACTAAACAAACGTCCACCAGGAAGGACCCTAGGCCCATCAATGATCGCATCTATTAGATGTAGGCGATTGAAACCTGTATCGACCTCGTGTCCACGACCCTTCGACGGCAGAGGGAATTCTTCTCTGGGTTCGAAGGGCTCCCGATGTAAAACCCACCTCCACGAATGTGAATAAAAACCGGTAATATGATAGAATAATTGTCGTTGATGGCACATTCTAGAAGGAAAATACGCACCCATACGTCGGTGGTGTGGAAATAGTGGCATAAACAGTGAAGGAAAGAATTGAGAATTTAGAGACAATTGCAGCTCTTGAAGGGCCTCGACCAGTGGTGCAAGCTGGGGTGGCGGCAAGGACAGAGGTTATAGGAGTCTTGGTGACTTCTTCTGTTGTGACTGACATTGTGTGCACTTAGCCTTCCAAGTTAGTTTTGATGGCTTTATTTTATTTTTTCAGAAATCATATGCATTCATAGGATGTAATGGAGGGCTTCATTTTTATTTTTCAGAAATCCTATGCATTCATAGGCTGTAATGGAGGACTGGAAAAAAATCCATGGATGCTTGTATTAATATGCATTGAATGACGATTGGTTTGTTGCTTGAAAGGCTTAATTTGCAAGCCATAAATGGTTTGTTGTACTAAATGCTATGTTACTTAATTATATGGGGCATGATTAGAAGCGAAAATTTCTGAAACACAAGGCACCAACCATTTTTGTATGAAAAATAAGGGAAGACTCATCATTACCAGACATTTGAATCCAACTTGATTCCCAAGTCTTACTGGATCAAATAAAAACACTCATTTTTCTTGGTTTTTAATTGGGTTTCACAATAGACAACCAATAGACTTCTCAACAGTTCATGCAAAACATTGTAGATTATGAACTGTGACAAATCTGAATTATTATCGAAAATTTGCATAAAAGGGTACTTCTTTTTTTTTCCTTGTCCAAAGAGAATTCCCGAATTTTTGCATAATTTGGGTCAACTGTTACTCTTAGACTTCCCCAGTCATTTTCCTAGTCGAGTTTGGTAAATTTGTGAAGAACAAGATATTGCTTGAAATTTTTAGAAGAATAGATAAAAACATGGTTTACATTGTTAAATGTAATGTAAACTCAACAGGCTGACTGTACACTGCCATCTATCCTGGCCAACTATACTTTCATTTCTTGATTTTCTTGAGCCTATTTAGCTCAGCTATTTTCCTTTTGCATAAAACTCTTCTCATAGTACTCCTTTCATTGTACTTTCTCCTTACATTTCTAATATACTAAATATTGTTTTATTCTCTGTTCTTTTCTATGCATTTCTTACTTCACATTTTATCATGGTATCAGAGCTACAACAGTAAGCCTCTCTACACAGACTGGAGAGCATCGTGATCCTCAATAGTGCAGATCTTTCACTGTTCACGAGAGCATAGGACTCGATCTTCTTCACAAAGTCTGGAGAGAAATTCGTTGTCCGCATTCTGCTCAAAAGATCGTAGTAGAAAGCACGCATGAGGTAGTAGAGCGCAATACGCTCAAAAGTTCGAGGAGAAAAAACTATAGAAGGGAGAAATAATAAAGAATCGTGAAAAAATTAAAGATTCGTCAAAGATTCACGAAAGATTGCAGCAGGAGGTAGAAACGTTTGAAGAATTCGGGAAATTCTCACAAACTCATGAAAGATTTAAAGAATTCATGAAATTCTTTCAAATTCATGAAAGATTCACGGATTTCCTTCCATAGAAGAAACTCTTTGCAAAAGCAGCAAAGATCGTGTTAAAGGAGAAAACAACAGTCGTCGCAATCGTAAGATCGGACCTGCTAATAGACCTTAGGCGCAAATCAACTGCAGCAAGGATGAGGAGAGTGCAGAAAAGGAAAAATATCTTCAGCTGTTAGATTTCGCACAGAGGACCGACAACCGTCATATCCGTGAGAAAGTGCATGAGGTTTAGTCCTCTAGAGTGCACAGAATAACAACCAATTCATGAAATTCTAAAATCGCGGTCGAATTTTGGCATTTCGGAGTTCGGGAGCCAGAGCGTCAAAGGATCGAGGAGTCGTTGCATCGCGAACTCCCGATTCATGAAATCCAGAAAGGATCTGAGTCATCGGATCAGGGGAGGCTCACAGCCATTGATCTCCCACAGGATTAGAGTTTCGGCATCTCAGAATTCGGTACTTCGATATTTTAGATACCGAGAGTATGAGAGGGTGGGAATTTGAGTAACGAGATTCACGAAATTCTGAAACGCGAAGGGAAAGAATTTGGGATTCTTGACCTACGAAGTCTCGAAAGGATCATGAGTTGTCCATATTGGAGGATAGGTGTCGAAGATATATATCTACTGGGAACTTGAGTACCAGGAGATCAAGGACACAGGAGTCACGAGACAAGAAGTCCCAACTCCCGAAATATCGAAATCACGAAGTCGCGATTAAATGAGGACCATCCATTCAGGGTGGATCTGGACCGTTGATTGAACAAGAAGGGGAGATTTTTGGCATTTCACACACTGGGAGTCCGAAGGACCTAGGATCATTGCAGCCAAACTCCAAAAGTCCTGAATTGTGAAACCCTGAAAAGCATCTAGAAGAATAAGAGCCTGGATATTTTCAGCGTTTCGGCATACCGGGGATCCCGCAGACAGAGGACTGGGCCACTTCGCATCGCGAGGTCTAGAAATGCGAAATCGTGAAAATACGTTCGAGAAGGAAACGTGCCAAGATATTTTGGGATTTGACATTTCATCCATCCAGGAGACAAGAATTCGAGCAACTTAACATTGATAGTCCCGAAACGCGAGATCACGAAAAGGCATTCAAGAAGGAAAGGCACCAGGATATTTCGGCGTTTCGGCGACCGGGAGTTGGGGACTCAAGCAATTGAAGGACTCACATACAACATTCCCAAAGTCCCAAAGGACAAAAGGCCGAAGTCAAAACTCGCGAAATCCTGAATTATGAAGTTCTGAAGTCACTGCAAATTACGCGCAGGAGATAGGTAAATACAATTTTTTTCCTAACATTTTTTTTCTGTTTTGCTAAATTCTTTAAAGATGGCAACGTCTAGCAATTTAGGACCAACTCAGGGTACGATTCTTCTTGGAAATAACTATGAGTCTAGTCTCTTCGAATGAGATCGTTCTTGCAACCACAAGAGTGCTGAGATCCAGTGGATCTTGGATATGTGGAACCGCATCCAGCAGACCTTGCCGCCATGAAAAACCAACAGAGAATTGCTCAGGAAACACAACGAAACAGAGAGAATAAAGACAAATTATGGATTCAAAATTCAGTGGATGACTCAATTTTTTAAAAAATGACAGGCGCTGGCACCTCAAAATAGGCTTGGGACATCCTTAAATCATCCTACCAAGGAAATGACAGGGTCAAAATAGTTAAACTGCAGACCTTGAGGATGCAATTCAAGACTCTAAGAATGACAGATTCTGAAAATGTGGATCAGTTCATGACAAGAGTCATGGGCATTGTGAACCAATTCAGATTGAATGGTGAAGCAATCATTGATCAATGCATTGTTGAGAAAGTCCTTAGAATTTTACCAACTAAATTTGAAATGGTCATTACAACAATCCTTGAATCCAAGGATCTATCACGTTTTTCAACAGATGAACTAATCAGTTCCCTGTTGACACATGAGACCAGACTGCATATCACAGATGAGTCAATCTCCAATGCTTTCAAAACACAATTCTCCTTCAGCAGAGGGAGAGGCAGAGGGCGAAGAGGAGGTCACCAAGGAAGAGGGAGCAGTCATAGTAACCCTCATTCCAGTGGAGGACACAGACAACAACACCTGAATCAACATTTCCAAGGAGACAGACAACAAAATTAGAATCAGAGTTTTCAGCCTCAAAGAGGCAGAGGGAGAAGATCAAATGACAAATCAAGCATACAATGTTATTACTACAAAAAGTATGGGCACTATGAATCTGAATGCAGGAAGAAGCAAGCATATCAACTCTCAGGCAAAGCACATGTGTCAAATCATACGGGAGAAACCTCAGGAGGTATGTTTCTCTCATGCCACAAGTCTAACGAACAACCAAAAGATCTATGGTTGTTGGACAGTGGATGCAACAATCACATGGTAGGTAACAAAGATTTACTTTCATACATTGATTCTTCAATCTCATCTGATATTACACTTGGAAATGATTCCTTAGTCAAAGTTCAAGGAAAAGGAATTGTTCCTATTCTTACTAAACAAAATGTAAAGGACATAAACAATGTTTATCATGTTCCAGATTTGAAACATAATCTGCTAAGTGTAGGACAACTCATTGAACATGTCTATAAGGTATTCTTTGAGGGAGCATCTTGCAGGATATATGACAAAACCCCCAGCAGAAAATAGATTTTTGAAATCCACATGACTCGGAATAGGATGTTTCCCCTTACCCTCAGAACTGCAAATCTGAACCAAACATATGCCCAAAGTGCATCCACCCCCAATGAAACTATGGTTTTACATACAAGATTTGGGCATCTACCCTTTCAGATTCTAAGTCTTCTTCAGAAGAACTCCATGGTCAAAGGTCTTCCTATCTTCAAAGAACAAATTACCCCATGTGAGTCTTCCATACTTGGAAAACATAAGAGAACTAGTTTTCCACAGTCCTCAACTCAAGACAAACAACATATTGAACTTGTTCACACTGACCTATGTGGACCAATGCAAACAGAATCCATAGGTGGTAGTTTTTATTTCCTAACATTTACTGATGACTTTAGCAGGAAAATATGGATCTATTTTCTCAGACACAAGTCTGAAACTTTTGCAAAATTCAAGGAATTCAAAGCAGAAGCTAAAAAACAGAGTGGCAAATATATAAAAGATCTTAGGTTAGATGGAGGAGGAGAATACAACTCCAATGAATTTGCAAATTTTGGAAAATCACAAGGCATTATCATGAAAACAACAGCCAGGTATACTCCACAACAAAATGGAGTGGCTGAAAGGAAAAATCAGACCATAATGAACATGGCAAGAAGCCTACTCAAAGAGAAAAGTTTGTCAAATACTTTTTGGGCTGAAGTAGTAGCATGTTCAACTTACCTCTTGAATAGATCTCCAACCACAAAACTGAATATGAAAGTCCCTCAAGAATCATGGAGTGGGACAAAGCTCAATGTTGCGCATCTAAGGAAATTTGGATGAATAGCATACGCTCACATACCTTCTGAATTAAGGAATAAACTTGATGACATAAGTGAGAAATGTATCTTCACTGGATATAGTGAAACATCTAAATCTTACAGGCTTTACAATCCAATCTCCAAGAAACTAATTCTCAGTAGAGATGTAAAATTTCTGGAAAATCAATTTTGGAATGAATCAGAAAATCAACAAATGGACAGTCAAAATCCATTGCTGCCCAGTTCTGAAAAACCAGAAAATTTAGAACAACAAGTACCTCAACCTGCTCTTCCAATATTGCAGGTACAAAGACAACCTGAAAATTCTCAGGATGACTCAACTTCAAGAAGAGACTCATCCTCTGAAATTCAAAATCAGAGAACTCAAAGTTTGAGAGAAATACATCAGCAGTTGGATGACATTGAACAACACAATCGTTTTTCATTAATTTCATGTCAACCTATATCTTTTAAAGAAGAAGCTAAGGATCCACATTGGGTTCAAGCCATGAACCAAGAGATTGACTCCATTGATAAGAAAAAGACATGGGATCTTGTTGATTTTCCCAGCCACAAGAAAAGTATTGGTGTCAAGTGGGTTTATAAAACTAAACTCAATGAAAAAGGGCAGATTGAAAAACACAAGGCAAGACTTGTTTCCAAAGGATTCTCACAACAACCAGGTACTGATTATGGTGAAACTTTTGCTCCAGTAGCAATATTAGACACTGTAAGGACTCTATTTCCCATAGAAGCCCAACATAAATGGCAAGTATACTAGATGGATGTCAATTCCGCTTTCCTAAATGGTTTCTTATAAGAAGAACTTTATGTTGATCAACCACCTGGATTTGAAGTCCAAGAGAAGTTAGCCAAAGTATATCGGTTGAATAAATCCTTGTATGGCTTAAAGCAAGCTTCAAGAGCTTGGTACAATAGAATTGACACTTACCTGATCAAAAGTGGTTTCAGCAGAAGCCAAAATGAGCCAACTCTTTACACCAAAATAGATCAGCAAGGTAAAATTTTGATTGTATGTTTATATGTTGATGACATGATATATACTGGAAATCTTGAGTTAACCAGTTTTAAAAATGCCATGCAATCTAAGTTTGAGATGACAGATCTTGGCATAATGAAGTATTTTTTAGGGATTGAGGTTGATCAATCAACCAAAGGATTTTTTGTCTATCAGAAAAAGTATGCAGCAGACATCATCAAAATATTCCACATGGAAGAATGAAATCCAGCAGAAACCCCTATACCCCTAGGCACAAAATTGAGCAAGAATGATGAAGGCAATACAGTGGACCCTACTCTGTACAAAAGTTTAGTAGGAAGTTTATTGTATCTTACAACAACTAGGCCTAATATTATGTATGCATCCAACATTGTTTCCAGATTCATGGAATCCTACAAAGATTCTCACTGGAAAATGGCAAAACGGATTCTCAGATATGTTGCAAGAACTCTAAATTTTGGCTTATGGTACACTAAATCTAATGATACTCATCTCACTGGTTACACAGACAATGATTTTTCAAGCGACATAGATGACAAAAAAAGAACCTCAGGGCACGTTTTTCACCTGGGCACAAACCTGATTTCATGGGCATCAAAGAAGCAACCAATTGTCCTATCTTCTGTGACAATACCTTAGCAATTTCTCTATCCAAAAATCATGTGTTTCACAAGAAAAGAAAACAAATTGACACACGCTTTCACTTCATCCACGAGCTCGTCAATAATGGTGATATTGCACTTCAATTATGTGGTTCTCGAGATCAGCTCGCAAATATCTTCACAAAGCCACTGGGAAAATCTATTTTTGATTTTCAGAGACAACACTTAGGCATCATCAATGCTGATGTTTGTAACTGTTGAGTTTAAGAGGGAGTGTTAAATATAATGTAACCTCAACAGGCTGACTATATACTGCCAGCTGTCCTGACCAGCTGTACTCTCATTTCTTGATTTGCTTGAGCCTATTTAGCTCAGTTATTTTCCCTTTGCAAAAAAATCTTCTCATAGTACTCCTTTCATTGTACTTTCTCCTTACATTTCTAATATACTAAATATTGTTTTCTACTCTGTTCTTTTCTCTACATTTATTTCTTCACATTTTATCATACACACCCCAAACGACTGCATCATAAAGAGAAGACTTCCTTTGGCTTTGTTGTTGGTTCTGAGGAATATCTATTCTGATACTATTCTACAAAAACCACCCAGGATTTTCTCCTAGTCCCATCCCTTTGAAATTCATGCCATATGTGTTGGTCCCATCGCTTTGAAATTCATGCCATATGGAACGTTGGTGGATGGCGTAACACTCCGTCGATCTTGCTGGTCAATCAAAGACATGTTGGCAAAGCCAAAAGCATTTTTAGTAGCGTTTTCCTTAACATTTTCAGTAACTTATTTTAATGATTTATTCTATCAGAGTGCTTTCTAAAACTTGTCATCTTCTTTAGAAAATAGTTTTTGAGATCTTTGTCTTCTAGGTAATTTGGTTTCCATGGTGAAATAGTTATTGAAATATTTGTTTTTCCTCCAAGAAAATCGTCGGACATACACTGTTGTATTTTCCAGCAATGAATCTTGTAAAATTTGGTCCTTTTGTGAATAGAGAGAGAAGTCTAAAGTAGAGATGGGTTGTAGGGGAAAAATAAGGGAAAATTCGCAGTCAGTTTTCATATCCCAAAATCCCTGAAAAGTCCACATTTCATGCTATCTTAGTCAAATAGTTTTTAGGATTCTTTTTGTCACGCCAATCTTCTCCTTGACTAACTATACATGGAAGTATGTGTATTGATATGAGAAGGTTGAGGTATGTGATTAGATGCATTTCTTGAAAATCTGGTATATGTGGTACATCGCAGCTTCCTACGGCTATAGGGTCACTTCTCAGAACCAGTTTGACCTCATTTTTTGCATTTTTTGTGATTTTTTCAGGTCTCCAAGTTTTCCTAGCTTTTCCTAGTTTTCCAGGTCTCCACGCTTTCCTTTTTCTAGCTTTTCAGGTCCAAGTTCATGCATGCCGACTTTTGCCTATTTTTTCCCTGATTTTGCCAATTTCCCAAGTTCATGACTCCTGCCGATTTTTTGCTAATGCTGAATTTTGCAACACAAAGATTTATTATTTTTTTTAAGTTGAGTAAGAGGAAAAATTCAAACAAGATTTAGACAAAGACATTTTTATTCCTCTGCAGATGCATTGAAAGTAATGAACATATGGTTGATTTTGTATTCAATTTAATGTTTCAGTTACTGTTAATCAAACCCTGTGAAAGGTGACCCTGACCCATTAGTGCTCTACCAGAGGTTTGCATCTAGAATGCATTTCCTCAATTTTTTGGGCAATAGGTTGTTGATTGTAAAAGTTAAGATGTTTTTTTCTATGTTAAAGAACATAGAAAACTCTACGATAAAGATGGCCATTGTCAACATTTCAATTGGTATTTTCACTGTCTGGTTTAAAGGGAATGATGGCGAGAAAGGATGCATAGATGATTGAAAGAAAATGAAAATCATGAGCTCATTTGGAAGACCAACAAGGATCTGTAATGTTTATGATACTTCATCTTTTATATCCTAACCGATTGACATAATCCTCATTGTGAAACTACAAAATGGAGTACCTATGAAACATTATGGAACGATTTATTACGGGAGTTATTTAATAGTTAACGACAAACAAAACTCTTCTCTTGCAATTCCCAGTATGCAATAGTATATGAGCCGACTGTGAGATAGCCAAAAGCAACTCACTTTAGCAACTACGTTGAACAAAATAAATAAATGAACAAGGGAAGTTAGTTACATAAATCTTTGATTATAGATCTTACTCCTCTGGTAGCCCCCTATATGATAGATGAAACATTGCTACACACATAAACAAAATTATATTGAATAACTGAATACTAATACAATAGAGTGTGACTCTATTATATAGAGTTAATAGGTTGTTATCAAATTTATCTTATTTTAAATATAGAAGGAGAGGTTGAGGAAATATCTCAAGCATACACCAAATCAGGAATGTATCCAACTAACTAACAACTCATCTAAAAACTTCCTAATGAATAGAATATAACTTGCCTTTTGTCTTACGTCTTACTGTATGATAAATATGAGATTAATAAAACTTTTAGATTATTAAGACTTAATCATTTGAAAAGGAAGTTCAAAGTTCAACTATATATCATAAATGAGACGTTAGTTTTAATGGCTCTAAGTTTTCTTGAAATCTAACCATTGGCCGATCCACTTCATAAATGAAGTTGTAAATGTAAAATTTAATTGATTATTATATTTATTATGAAATGTAACCACTCACGTTGTTTAGCATGACATCACAAAAACAACACACTTTGTTAAGAAGTTTCTAGAGCAATTATCATAGAATTCATTCATGCAAATATAATTACCATGATTCACCTAGAGGGTCATCGAATGCTAAGTTTTCTATCATGATTTGTTTCCAATTTGGTTTGCTTTATTTTAATTGTATGTCACATTTTTTAAAAATCATTATCCTATAAATTTTAGGAAATTAATATCCAAGCGAAAGGCTATTAATTTCAGGAAATTAATATCAACTCACATATAATTGTTATTAAATTAATATGATGTTTCAAGTACAATTAATCATTACACAATATTTCAACAATTGATAATTTAACATCTTTGCAATTTACCATCTCGATATCATTGTGTTTATTACATTGATCATGTCACATTACAAATTTCTCATGACTGTTATTAAAAAAAGTGTTAGTGGCTAGATACCACATGCTTTTTAGTCACATCTAATTCCTCTTGGACCTTTTATAGCAATGCTTTAAACACGTGATAATTCAAGTAATCCATTGGAATTATGAACTGTTTCAGCTCCTTCCTCATATAAATGGTCAAATATCAGGTAAGAGGATCTTGTCTTGCTGCGATGTTCATGCAGACTGCTTCATGCATGCTTGACCTTGAAAAATGTTAAACACCATGAAGTGAGCTAAATGGTTGATGCATCTTGTTTATTGGATACACATTATTTATCATCTAATGATTAGGATGCGCCAAGCATTGAGCCATCTAGATGGATCAATAAAATGTATGCAGTGTCACATAGCATCATTATGAAAGAACTGCATTTAGCAAAGGAAAATGATACATGTGTCATGTAGTATCATTATGTAGCAAAGGAAAAGGCAGTGTCACATAGTATCATTATGCTTACCTGCCACTAGATCCAGCTATCCCCGATACTTCAGATCATTTTATCATGGAAGGAAATAGATTTATCTGAGGCATATTTCCCTGTAAGAGGACAATGATGGAGGTGAATAGTAATGTGTGTTCGATATTAATTTCCTCGTGTCACTGCTTCTCTCAAGGGTGCCTCCATCCATGACCAGGTCTTCTAGGCTGTGTTCTTACACAAAAACCATGTCAGGTGATACAGGAAGGGGATCACTTCCCATGTGGAGTAAGGCATGAGTGTGCAAAGGTTCTTCTAGGATTTTTTCTCAACGTGTTATTAAGATAAATCCATCTGTAAGCAATAAATATAGATGGGATTAGTGTGTCAATATGAGATAGAGAATTCAGTTTTCAAGGAACTCTACCTTTCTACAAGTAGAAAGTCACATATTCTGCATGCAATCCTTTGGACACGTCAAAGGATCATTGTCCTTCAATGCTTGCTTTTTTTATTCGTGTGGGATTTAATAAAATTTATCTTGTATTAATATTTTGTGCCCCAAGAATCACCCCATGTTAACATGATGACTAGATGTGTTGAGCAAGGGGCTATTAAGGTTGGGGAGAATGTTCATGTCTTAGGGAGTATTCATCTACACATGATGTTAGTATTGATGTATAGAACTGAATCTGTTGGATATAGGTCTGTAGGGGGTGCTTCTTTCTTCGTTGCAAGTGAAACTGTTAGGTTTTCCTTCAAGTGAAGAGTGAGCAGTCATAAGCGGTGGAAGGTAAGAAAGACCAATTGTTGCATCTTCAAGCGTGGGGTCAATTGGAGCTTCTTCTTTATTTGTAAGCAAAATTCAAACCCTAAGCCTAAGCGTAAATTCTCATCTTCCCTCTTTTTCTCAAAATAATTTCGTATAAATTTGGATTCTCCTGGATTCTCAAGACACGAGAAATTTTTTACGTCAAACAATATGTGAATATTTGGGTAGAAGATGCAGATGCTACCAAGCTGGATATGTTTTTGTTATTGTTTAGAATCATTAGAATCCTGCGTGATATGTACAATTTTAAACCCCAATCCTAAATTGACATCTTTACTCTTTATATCCACATATTTCTTGCAAATCTGGCTTCTCCTCATTTCTCAACACATAGGCATTGTTTACATCATATGCTCTGTGTATGTTTGGTTAGAAGTCATGGATTCCCGCGGGTGAGATGTGTTATTTTTATCGTTTACAATCCCTTGCGATATGTTCTTGTGATTGATTACAATCTATCGATTGGATATAATGTTTTGGTTGATTGTAATGCATTTAATTATTTTTTTTTCTTCTTATGCACTCATTTTGTAATGGCCAATTTTAGGGAAGTGTTTGTTTGTTATTTTGGTTTATGAAACCCACAACCTAATACAAATAGGTTTAAATGAATTCAAACCAATTGGTGGAAATGTTATGCAAATGATGAACCTTCTAAGATCCAATGCCTATTGCAAGGTGAGGATATGTAAATCCTTAGAATTGATGCATGCGTTGTTGGGTTCTGTTATTATTTTAATATTTGGCTAGTGAAAATTTATGCACGAATATTTGATACCCAACTTTTTGTCTGGTTTGTTTGTTGATTAAGCTTGTTTTTATTGAGTCTGGGTCATTCATTGGATATTCTGTGTTTATTTTCATTATTTTATGTTCTTGATCTAGAAATTTGTTTTATTGAAGTGGTCGAAATGGCTTAATGCTATAATTGAGGCCAAAAATTTTGTGTAAATGATGTAAAATGATGTAATTTAACTACTTCTGAATTTTATTGATGTCTTAAAATTCGAGCTTTTTAAAACTGATGCACAAGCTACTTATTTGGGTGCACATAAATTTTTGTAGCTTATGGGTACATGTTTCTGGTTGTTTCCTTCCTATTTGGGCTTTGATGTTGGTCTTTATGTCTATGATAAGTGAACAACATTTGCCTATTAAAGTGCCAGAAATGTTTTTTCTTTGATTGTGATTCTTTGGTAGAAGGAAAGAGATGGGGTTTCTTTCCACACACCCTTTGACCCAAATCCTCATACCCAGTACTTATCTAGTCATCTCTTGAGTGCATCTGAAGCAAGGCGGTACTTAGATTTCCTTTCCTTGTAATTCTAGATATATATATATTTATCTGATTCCTTTAAACTTCATGCATATTGTAGATTGCATTTGGGTTATTGGGAGTTGGGCATTCTTGCGGATAGGCACATACATTTGTTGGGAATTCTTGCAGATAGATATTACTTTGTTGGGCATTCGAGATGGCGACAACAACAAACATAGGGATGATGGATAGTGCCTATTTTGTAGGAAAGAATGAGATTTTGTTGTGGATCAACTCTACTCTGCAGCTCAACCTCGCCAAAGTGGAGGTATTCCTTATACAAATTTTAAAGTCTCCTTGTTTATTTTTATGTTCTACCTATTAAACTAAGAAATGGGTGGTGATGATTTTTGTTTACATTGTCATTTTGTTTTCTCTTTTGTTGAAATTTTACTTATTTCGGAAAATAGTGGAGAATTAGTTTTTACATTGACGTGTTTTCAGTGCCAGTGGGATTCTTGGATTCAATGTGAGCCAAATAGAACCTAAGCATTCATGCATAATTTTTTTGTTTGTCACAGAGACTTGATTTCTTGCATGTTTGTAAGATCATAATTACTAAAATGCTATCCATCATACACGACTATTATAAACCATTGGATGCCATAATAAAAAAGGGGGTCTTGACTCTTGTGTGGTTATTGGCAGAAGGTAATCTAGGTCCTTGGTTCTATGGATTTGTCGCTAATTATGAATGAAGGGTTGTGTCCCGAGAGTCACAGCTTTAAATATCCCACAATGGTGTCATTGAATTTTTTTTGTCTTGGTTTGGTAGAAGAGATGACTATGGTAAGGCATATAGGGTTGGAGACTATACCAATGTGACATTCTTTTATGATATCTTCTCATCCCCAACTTCCTATCTAGAGAAGAAGGAACACTACAATTCTGGATAGATGTGCAACAGTGCTTGAGATCTGTCTATTATGACACTCTAGCCAATGTCAGAATATACTAAATCTATATGGGACAACAGATCCCAAGTTGCAGAGAAACTCTTAAGAAATAGGAAAATATCTCCAAATAACCCAAATGGTAATAATATCAAAGAATCATACACATGCGTATCTTGACTACAATGATTTCGTATATATACACTAATTATTCACTTATTTTATATACACTAATTCTTTGTATAATCTCCTATATATATATTATATACTAATTTTTCAAGCATCCTATATTGGGTAAATTTTCACTCATTATTCACAATTCCTGGCATGTGTACCATTTACTTCTACACATATTTCCTTATATTTACTAGAGGGTCATAGCAAGCTCAATGCATGATTTGTGTGTGATCTAATACATAAAAGTTCAAAGGCAGAAAAATGTAAGGTATAAGCATTATATTGGGTTATCAAAGATAAAGTTACATGATTATTGTTTTAATCTAGATTTTACTTTCAGCATCTTGCTTTATATAGAAGCCCTTTTCGTGTTTCCACTTTGTATTAGCACTATTATACTCAATAGTCTCATTGAACTATGTTTTTGGTCATTCTTTGGACGTTAATAGATTTATCTTATCTTATCTAGCAACATACTCGAGTAAAAACATACAAAATATTGGTATGGATCTTATATATTACAATGATAGATATATGATTGTTATGATATTTTGTGTAATTGCTTAACTGAAAATCTATCACATGTCTCATGTACTGCATTTGAGTATCTATTTGTAAAATTTGATGTGCTTCCTGAGCCCTAATTATCTTGACTAGCTTAAGGAATTGTCGATCTGGATTTTTCTCACATTAAATATATTAGGCTTTAGTGACCATTGAGTCCAAATGTCTCCTTTGGCATTTTACATTTTTTGATTGTGTAATAGGTAATATATCATTAAAGAGCCTTTGAATAACTGTCTCAGCTATACCTTCGATTACCCGTGGTTATTTTTTGTATACTTCCATTGATTTTCCCTATTACAGCCATATGTGCAAATGCAAACTGCCTTCCCATAGAAGTAATATTAGGCTTTAGCGACTGGTGTATCTACATGTCTCCCTTGAAATTTTCCATTTTTGTTTGTGTAATAGGTAATATATGAATAAGTGTCTCAGTTGTACCTTTGATCGCATGTGATTATTTTTTCTACATTGGCTCATGGATCTTCATGTACGTCTAGTAGTATTTCTCCTATAACAGCCATAGGTGCAAATACAAGATGACTTCCAGTATAATTATAGTTTGGTCTTAAGTATGTTCTTCATATCTTGAGGTGTATGTATGTATTATGACAATATCATGTTGTAGATAGTAATTTTTTCATTGCTATGAATGTTATTCTCTAAAATATAGTTTATATATTTTATATTTTTCAAAGAAAATCCACGATGTTTTGGTACATGTGTGGATGGTAATCCTATAATCTTGTGGGGAGGGATGCTTTCCTGCATTAGTAAATGGTATTCTAAAATCCTTTTACTAGGAGGATTTTCACTCAACACTGTCTGGTGTTAGTGGATAAATGTCGATGCCCAACAACACTAACAATCTTTGAACTCCTTGTGATATTGTGTATCACAAAGATCAACACATCAGTTATCAACGTCAATGATGTTTTTTGTTTTACAATTATCCATGATATTGTAAGATTTGAAAATATAGAGGTACACACACATACATATTGCTCATCTACTAGTGTCTAAAAGGATTGATACAGGTGGATGATTTATTTGTAATTTGTAAGAAGAACTAAATTGCTACATTGAACTAAATTTCTACATTGTAATTCAATCATGTGCCAGGTATTTGTTGCTATAGAGGTATAAGATATGCCCTTTAAAGAACCTTTAAACTGTTGTTATGTTTTCAGGAAGAGGCGTCTTCTTTATTCCCATAGTCGATTCCTTCTGTGCTCCAGGATGTTAGCAAAATAATCACAATGGAATATGTGACCAAGGATTGGCCATAGGGCTATCCACCCGTGTCCAAGTCACAACCTAATGAAAACTATGAAAGATTCCTTAGGAGCTGAAAACCAGTCTCTTCTCTGGAGATGCACTTGCCAGTGTCGGTTTAAGCTAAGGTGACCCCAAGTGGCATTGTGGGTAGAGTATATATAAATTATAAATATAATGATTTTACTATCGTAGTTTCCTCTGGTAGATTTTCTCTCGTTTTGTCTATTAATTTCCTTTTTCATTGGTTTGAAGATTGGAATCCCTATTGTTTTTGCACAATATTCGTTAATACTATTAGGGTACCATGTAGAACAACTCTTCTATGCATTAAGGTTGTTTTTGTTTCCCACCCTGTGTACACATGCTAAAACTCTCTGATGAAAATGTAGAATTGTTGGATGGAATTGGCTAAGATTTGAATTCAATTATAATAGTTCTGAAATTGTGACAATGTTCCCAAATCTGCTTTCTTACAAATAGATTAATCTGTAGGGAAAGTGGTTTATCCTGTCTTTCATGATGTTATGATTGCATCCATATTCTTTAGCAACTACCCAATTCCCTTAAAGTAACTTACAAGCACACATTAGAGTGTGATGGTAGAGAAAACGTAAACAGGAAAGCCAAGAAAAATTTAAATCCTTTATGTTGTGATCTTCTTCTTGGGGAGTCTAATCTATAAACTGTAGTAGATATCCTTCTAACCATTTCATCACAACATATACTAGATTAAATTTTATTATTGTTTGATAGAACCTGGTAAATGTGTTTCTGTTGTCCAATTGCAGAAAAAGGAAACAACATAAATTACGAGGGGAAAAAGAAAGAAACTTCTTCAATTAAAGTAAACTTGTTGTGTACAGTAAGATGTCAAAGTCTCGGGCTGCAACCTTTATGTCCCTTAGAAGATGCACCTGTAATTAATGCATGGAAGCATGTATGTAGTGCAACATTAAATGTGAATGCCATATTGTTGGTATTTCTTTTATGACCTACTCAATTGAAATCCTTTTAGTATCCAATATGACTTTTTATGTGTCCAAGAAACCGAAGTCCAACATGGAATTACTATAAGAATTGTCTTTCAACTCTAAAGTTACATTTGGTATTCCTTCTAGATTTCCAAATGAGGCAACTACTATGTTCCGTGCAAAGCCATACTAATGAACCTTGATAACTATGGTTTAGACTGTAGACAACTTCATCATGCATGTGTTTCTCTTTTGAAATGAAGAGATATATCTAGCATCTTTCTTTGAGAAAGCATTTTAAAAACTTATGAAGAGGAAAACAATTCATCATTATTGTATTGGTGACAATTAATGTGAGAAGAAGAAAACAAATACACTCCTTTTAACAAGCACAACATATTTGAGTTATTCTAAAATTATCTTCGGCAAAATGTACTCAGGACTTTAAGTAACCTAAGGTCTGCAACATTCAAACAAATATGATAAATCCCAATATTGATACTCTTTGTATTAAGATAGTACATATAAATCATGCGTAGCTCACCAACTCACCACTCTCATATTCCTAAATTGTAGGTTTTTTAGCTAAATTATCAACCATGAAATTTTATTTCTAGACTCTAGCATCCAACAACTAGTACTTTCCTTACTCATTTGTTTCATCCAAGTGAATATTGTAACTTTGGTGCCAATTTTTTATATAAACTATTCTGGGGTAACATAGCAAGATCCATCATACATAGATAGAAAGTTGACAATTATCCAACAACAAAGGTCAATTGATGGTCAATTGTGTTAAGCACCCACCATTCATTTGGAAACAAATAGCCCCAATTGTGTTAAGCAACCACCATTCATTTGGAAACAAATAGGTTACCCTGAAACTCAAAATGGGATGGGAAAAAGTTTCCTCATTCACAGCCTCACCTTCCATATCCATTATACTCAACAAAAAATATGGAGATGAGACCCCTCAGAGCTTTGGAGCCAATGACCCTATCAAACGACAGTCTCCCTCAAATAAGGCCTCTAAAAACTTACAAGTATTTTTAAGAAATAGCGTTGGCCTAATTGGGGCACCAACAAGCCTAAAATGACTTCCAATTCAGATGGGTACTTTTCTCTAATATTAAATTCATTGCCAAATTTGTCAATAGAATTGAATCTTAAGACGCTATGGGACCCAATGGTGCTAATAACTTTTGAACTATCAAAAGAGCTATAGGGATTTTGGTTATTGTTAAGAAAGTAGATTACATAAATCCCATCATCAAACAAGTGTTGCATGACAGTGTAGTCCCTGTTGGGCAAGTTTTAAAATGGAGAATGTTTGAAATGCTTCCTAGTGCAAGCTTAGACAAAACAGGGCAAGTTTTAAAATGGAGAATGTTTGAAATGCAAGTTTGAAGATGGAGAATGTTTGAAATGCTTCTTAGTGCAAGCTTAGACAAAACATTCACAAGGATAAGAAGAAACATTGATTTCATCAAAATTGAGAGGTATCTACAAAGAGCTCCCAAAGAGGACTTTGTCCATAAGTTTTGTATTGGAGACTTTCTTAATTGGTTTAGCTGTGAAGTTCATATTAGGATCAACATTTCTTGCTTTGAAGCTTAACGAGCCCCATATATTGAACTGGGTGTAATTTAGTATGGGTAGAACTGCCCTATATGTGGGTTGACAAAAAACATCAATCTTTCCTTAGATGGGAATGTCACTATAGATAAAAATCCATCTTATAGAAGGTTGGAGCCATATTTTTAATTATTGTGTTGTTGTTGTTTCATTCTTCATTGGCTGAAGTTTTTATCCTTTCCGTAATGGGCTTCTCGTGCAACAAAGTGTTGAGAACAACATTGAATCCCAAGGGCAAATGGTGCTCCTCTATACAAAATTTGCATTGGCAACCCACAAAATCTCAAGTTGGATTATTGTAAATCAAGGTGTGAGCAACCATGGTTTTGAAACCACTTAGTAGAACACACCCAAGTGCAACATTATATTCTTCTTTGTAAAATTTTCCATTGAAGTGGTCGTACTTGAGATAGTACCATGGTCGGTCAATCAACTGCTTCATCAGGAAATCATTATTCCCAGCTTAAGAAAAACAAATAGTTTGAAATTCGACAAGATTAATCAACCCTTAACCTATCTATATCCGTTGTTCCATGTTACTGTCGGCAATGGAAAAATTTAGACGGAAACATTGGAGCAGAGAGATTGCACTAGGAAGCATTTCAAACATTCACCATTTTCAAACTTTCATTTCAAACATTTTCCATTTTAAAACTTGCCTGGCAGGTACTATGCTTCCATGCATCACTTGTTTATTTGTAGACAAGGAAATGGAATTACTCGTGAATATTTTTATGGTAACCACAATAAATATGTACATTGCCTTTCTAGGAAATTTGAAGAGAGTTGTTTCTAGTCACAAAATCAATGAATGTGTGAAACCATGAATTTTCAAGATTAAAGGTTTTATTTAGTTATCTTATAATCTTCTTAATATAAGATATATTAAAACTATATTATTATATAGTGTAGCTAAGCAGTATAGTATGGGTTCTTTCAATGCATTCAATAAGTTTAGTTGATAGGTAGAAATGTATTTTGTGTTCGATTTGTTTTATATGGTGATAAAAAAGGAATAGTGGTTTTGATCCTACATTACCAGGATCCATGTATAGATACACTAGATTTCTGAAAAGTCGGGATTTAGAATCAAGGAAGGGACACACATACACATGTCTATGTAAAATTCTTCATTTATCATTTTTCTTGGAAATATTAGTGGATTCGCCTCAACTGTATTTACTAATAGTTTTATTAGTTCTCTCATATCTTATATTCCCCTCATATTATGTATCATCATGTGGGCAGTTTCTAAGACAAGGTTCAATATGGTTGTTGTAACCACCTCTTTAAAAACATATGTGCCTGAACATTTGTAGAATCAAAAATCAATGGTCATTACATCCTCCACACAATATGGATATAGGATGGGGATATGTGCCAAAATGATCCT
>JZKD02S0899874.1:58736-70210 GCA_000966675.3 Picea glauca
AATATAAAGCCTTGTGTGCAGCAACTTGTGAAGTTGTTTGGTTAAGAAGACTTCTTCAAGATGTTGGAGAAGAACGAAAGGAACCTATGATGATGATCAGATGTGATAATCAAAGTTCAATCAATATTGCGAAAAATCTGATTTTTCATGCAAGGACAAAGCATGTTGAAGCTCAGTATCATTTTGTTAGAGAAAAGTTGCAGTCAAATGAAATAACTCTTGTGTATTGTAATACTAGTGAAAATGTTTTTGATATTTTCACTAAGCCTCTTGGAAGGATTAAGTTTGAGTTGTTTAGGGAGATGTTAGGTGTAGAAGTCAATCCATTCTCCATTAAGGGGAAGACTTGGAAATAATGGAGTAAGCGCCAATTGTAAGCACTAGTTATAAGTTTCAGTTGTGAGAGGTCAGTTGTAGGTGTGTTAAGAGTATAGTTGAGAGTCTAGTTGTCTTTGGTTTGCATGTAACCGACTCGGTAGAGTCTTTTCCTATATAAGGATGTAATCCTTCTTCATTGAATGATATAGAAGTAAGCATAACGTCACCGTATTGTTTGTTTCACATATTTTAAGTTTAACTACCCGTGACAATAAAATCTACCAATTTATATTTGATTTTGATTTGTTATGAACTTGCATTATATAACATTAGTGAACAATAAATTCCTATATTAAAATGATTATTCATTTTACAATTGACAAAACTTGAAATTCAACCACAATGAATAAATCCAAATAAAGATTTAACACATTAATCTTATATTATTAGCTTTAACACATCATTTGACACATTAACCTTAATCTTATATTGACTTTAACACACAGAATTTGACACATTAATCTTACATGGGCTTTGAACATAAATGCTTCGGAAACTTGGACAGAGAAGCAATGATTGTTTCAAACATAAATGCTTTGAAAACTTGGACAGAGAAGCAAAGATCGTTTCAAGAGTTGAGAATTCAATAACATGGTATTTGTTGGTATACCAAAGTGCACCAATTCTGTGCACATGCAAACCCTGCCTTGCTATCCTGCTTCAAAGTCTCGTGGCAGGACTAACATGTTACCATGCAAAGCCTGTTTATTTAAATGTGATGGTATTACTAGTTTTGGGAAGCTTGAGAACAACTAACCAAAATGCACCAAACCTGTACACATGTAAACTGGGTCTTGCAATCGTGCATCAAGATTCAATGTCTATTAAAGGACTCATACGGTACAATGCAACGCCTGTTTATTTAAATGTATCCTTTAGTTAAAAGAATTATCTCAACGAACAAAACCTCGATTGCCACGAATCATTAGATAAAATTGTTATCATCAAAATAATAACATGCTTTTCCATGCCCTTGCCGTGAACGCTGAGGTTGTATGTGCATGGATATCCGTAAACCCTAACGCTCTCTTAATTTCACAATATGTAACATTTTTTATAGCCTTGCTATGCCCGTGAGCGTGGAGATGTATGTGCATGGGATCTCCATCAACCCAATTTGCTCTCTTAATTTCAAAATATGTAACATACAAAATTTGATGTAAAGATGTTATACAGAAAACAAATCACAGAAAATAAAAAAATATGAACAGTTTAATATATATATATATTTGAACTTAGATACCCAAAAAAAAAATTGCTATTATTCTCAACACCTTAGATTAATTTAATTTACACATTCAAGTCAACCTAAAGAGTATTATTCTCAACACCTTAGATTAATTTAATTTATACATTCAAGTCAACCTAAAGAGTATTATTGTCAACACTTTAGATTGATTTAATTTACACATTCAAGTCAACGTAAAGAGGCTCCCTTCAAAACAGATATTCCCGAATCCGAGCTTGGCCAAATTTAGCTAAGAATGATGTGAGATATCATAAACACACATACAGTACCTTTTCTCCTTTCTGTTCCATATATCATAAACGCGCATACAGTTCCTTTCCTCCTTTCTGTTCCATTCTTCAAACCAGAAGAATTCGGAACCTCCACACACATGATAATATGTTCCCCTACTAGTACTCAGAGGCGGAAAGAATTCCACCGGTCCCCAAACTCTTTGTTCCATATCGAACTTCCATAGCCCAAAAATAACCTCTTCCTCCCTGTATGTTCTGTTTATCAGGCATAGTTGTTTTTCATGTTGTCCGGTGCAAATAAAAGACCCGTTACCCACAGGAATTGGCTCGCTCCAAAACTCTTCTTCCACATCAAACACCAATACCGTCTGTACAGATGAAATCAAGTCCGTGCAGAGCCAGCACAWGAAACGCTCGTTCACGAGTTGAGTACAGGCCCCAATACTGAAAATTTTACTAATTCCATTGCATGTTGTTATCGTTTTCCATGTAGCTTCTTTGAAGTTGTAAACAAAAGTGATAAGGCTGTGTTCTGCGAGGCCGCGCCATAAGATGAGCTTGCAGACGCCATTCTTCCTATCGAAGGCGATTGCTGTATACAACTTCCGCCAGTGATCGGATGCGGCGGGAAGAATCAAAATCTTCCACTCGTGGGGAAAGAGAGGGTTAAACACACGAACCCTTGGAAACACACGAACCTATCGCCGTAACTAGACGGCCACCAGCAGGATCCGTGCAAATAATCGAACAGCGGGGTTTGCCATGGGAACGTAACATTCCTTCCTTCCTACCAAATAACGGAGTTTAAAACCGTCTGGTGCATGTGTTTCTGAAGCCGATGTGAAGCAACAAAAAAAGTAGGATGACCCAGGCGGTGTCGGTCATAGTGAATAGAGAAAGATGGATCTGATAATAATGAGTGGAAATACTTGCAAGTAAATGAAAGTCTACGTATATCCAATAAGGGAAGCCGTACCAGCACCAGAACTTGCAGATCACCTGGGAGCTTATTCCACACGGTACTTTCCATAGTCTTCTGGAATGAAATTCGAGAAGCGATCAAATTTTGAGCGAGCGGCATTAAACTATGGTAAAGGACCATGCGAGGAAGTGAAAAAGGAACAGAATGGGTATGGAATATATTTCGAAGTTAATGGTAACTGCAACCTGAACTCTGTTTCGCAAACTGTCAGAGTGCTCCTGTAGCTCTGTTGGTTTGCTTCGGTAGACTTCCAGTTGCGCATGTAGATTATCCTTCGCAGAGGGTAAACTCAATCTGAGAGATTGATGGGAGCTGGCATTTGAGTGAGCTTCTTTGCCAAAGTACCACTTTCTTTGTTTCAACTCGTGATGTGTTCCACATAGCATCACGAGTTCTTGAAGAAACGGAAGAAGTATTGAGGCACTAACTCAAAGCATCTCAGTTTTTGCAGTATTTTGACACATATCATATACTAGCACAGCCACAATTACGTGGCTGATTAACGTTGAAAGACATTAAAACGAAACGCATCTAGTATAGAAATGAAACGGAACTCCGCCAGTAATGAAACTAAAAGAAACGCTGCCACCACTTTGTGTGAATATTTTAATATTTTTTAATCAGGTAGATGTGGCAATAAGTTAGTTAAAACGAAACGCATCTAGTATAGAAATGAAACAGAACTCCGCCAGTAACGAAACGAAACGAAACGGAACTCCGCCAGTAACGAAACTAAACGAAACGCTGCCACCACTTTGTGTGAATATCTTAATATTTTTTAATCAGGTAGATGTGGCAATAAGTTAGTGAACACAGTAATTTTTAAACACAATTAGGTAAATGCTAAAAAGTAAACATATAAACGATTGTCTTTATAACAGCTTGGAAGATAATGGATGAAATCAGAGCCAGTCATTTATTGTGAAGACTAAGAATATTCTAGGCATATTTAATCTCGACCATTGAAAACGTATTAAGAACTAAAAACCTATTAAAAGTGCCCATCGTCAATAGGTGTACGCCTTTCGGCGTAAATATAAATTGATGTCTTTATAACAGCTCAGAAGTTAATGAATGAAATCAAAGCCATTCATTTATTGTGACGACTAAGAATATTCTAGGCATATTTAATCTCGTCCATTAAAAACGTATTAAGAACTAAAAACCTATTAAAAGTGTCCATCGTCAATAGGTGTACGCCTTCGGCGTAATTAACATAATTACGCAGAAAGGCGTATATCTATTGGAGATGGGCACAATTAATCGCCTTTTAATCTAAAATTCTAATCTAATGGCTAACAATTGAAGATGCTGGCATATTCTTAGTAGTCCTCCCAAATCAATGAATGTGATTTATTTTTCTTAACTTCGTTGTATTTTTAAATGCATTAGTTAACCTGTTTACTTTTTAACATTTACTTAATCATATTAAGAAATTACTGTACCACCATATGATTGCCACTTTTAACTGATTAACCTTTGGAATTACCACATTTAAGATTAATTTTTGGATTTCCTCAACTATAACGATTGTCTTTAACGATGTGATAATTAAAAGTAAACTATAACGATTGTCTTTAAAAATGTGATAATTAAAAGTTTAAAAAAAGATAGGAGAAAAAGCTTAGGAATGAGAAGTAAACGGTCATAGTTGTCAACCTTGCCTTACCCCCTATGTCTTCCTATTTATGTCGTGAATTTCATTTTCAAAGGGTTTTTCGGCCAAGGAGAGTAAAAGGGACCGATAGCCATGAAATCATTATAACTAAGCCCCATATGAAGCTCGTTTCGTAATTTGAGTTTCCAAGGTAAATATGATGTCCATTATGAGATTGTACTAGGTGTACTCATGCTTTAGTTATGGTTTTAATGCTTTCTAGTGAATAGTGAGAGTGTAAATGAGACATATATGTGAATAAACTAGTGGATTTACTTCATTAATTGTTTTCCTTGTCTAATAGAGAGTACAACAACTCTATTGCTATGAAAGTAGGATGCATTTCCATGCTAAAAAATCAACAATTGTGATCTCAAAGTTGTTGCAACTCTCTAGGCATTTCTAATTTAGTTCAATTATGGTTGTTGAATGAATTTATCTTTTATAGAGATTCTAAAATCCCCCATAACCTACAATGTCACTTTCTTGGTTGATTTTATTCTTGCTTGGATCAAATTCTTGCAAGATTAGGTGTTTTTAGACATTGTTGGGTGAATTTTGTATTGTCCACATCAAAATCTTGCAATCATGGGTATAATTGATTATATGCACACCTCTACGATGACATGGCATCCCTATCATTTCCCAATATGTTGTCACGAATCCAAATAAAAATGGCACAGGTCCCAATTTAGGTGGATATGGTTGAATACAGGTACATTGATTGCAATCTAGGTAGAAGATCCCAAGGTACTGACATGGATATCGAGGCATAGTGCCTAGATCCCAATGTTGGTACCCACCTATAATGTTGAATTGAGTCTCAAAACAAGTCACTAAGCAATTCACATTCAATAATCCCTTCTAACAACTTCATAGAATAAGTTAAATTTGCAAATTTCCTAATTTTACCATTCTCAAACAACTTTACCCTTTTTACATGTGTCATGTCCTAGGACAAATGGTATTCCCTAGGCCACTTGGTTAGTGATAAGTAAAATTGATGAATTATTGATTAAAATGGGAAGGGAACCTCATGTATTGACCCTTAACATTAAATGTAATGATGTTAAATGTCTTTTAACTAGTCCAACTAGATTTCTAGATATAGGAGTCTTCATTATTTGGACGTGAAAACCTTTGAGAGGGAGATTTGATTAGATTCACCACCTCGACACCTTATTATTACCTCTTTTTTTGTATTTTCCCTTGATTTCTTATTCCTTTTCTTTATATATGAATTTTTAGCATATGACTTAGGGGTTGCATATTTTTAGTGAAGTTGCATAGCTCTTGCTTCAATATTTTTTTTGTTTTTTTAATTACATGCTCTTCACGTCAAGCTCCTTTAATTTTATTTGACTTTATCTTACATTATTCTTGAATAGAACTTGTTGGATGGCACGTGAAACATGAGTGGGGTTAATATATTTTTTATGAATGAGATTGAAGTGAAAGGGGCAATATGGCTAGTGTTAAGTATGGTTAGGACATGGAATATGCTAACTTGAAAAGATCATCACTAGTATTATTTAACCCAAGTCATGATGGAAGTTATTAAGGACAATTATGTGCCCTAATGACATAATGAGACAAAATAATAAAATTATTATTGTTAATAAATGTCATTAGTTGAAACCCAATGTTGGTTACGTTCGTAGCTAGGTAAGAAACCATCACGCCACATCTAAGAAATAAACTCACACACAATATCATAGAACATCAATTGGAATACATACCATGCATGAAGTAGAATATGGGAGTGTACATAAGATGTGAGGTGATAAAGAAGAGGATTGCATATACGATGGTAGAGTCATCTAAAAGAGCTCATGATTGATGCAAGGCTCGATCATCATGTCTCTAATGGAAAAAAATGAAGAACAAACCTCAACCGAAAAAAATAAGTAGGAGAGCTCATCAAACAACATCATAATACCCTCGAGAGGGTGGTCTTGAAGTAGTTTCCCTTTCTAAGGAAACACTTCTAGCAACAATTCATGCATTCAACTTTGCTTATAGTTTGTTCTTGATATTTCTAAAAGTAATTGTCCATTTTGTGTTGTCTCCTTTTAATATCATTATACCAACCATATATTCACCATGACTAGCTAAAGGAAAAGATTGACTAATATGTTAATGTGACATTTTGAAATGGAATGTCATATTTGCGATGGAAATTTGTTTAATTTATATTGTTTCTTAATCTTTTTCATCACTCCTTTCTTGGTTGGATTGGTTGTTTGTTTGTTGTTTGAAGATCACATTTATTAGTGGCATATGCTTGCAACTAACTATTTCATTAGTAACATGTGTGAAACTTTTAGAACTTTCATTAATTATAGTCATGTGAGGTTTTTGTATGATGCTTAGCTTTAATTCTTTATTTAACTAAACCCCTTGAAATTCCATATCATGCCATGTTTATTTTTATTTACCTTAAAATGAACATAACTATTTACACAATATTAATATTTAATTATATATAAAAGGTTGCTTGATTTACAGTTTTCTTCTTATTAAGTGAAAAATCTCTTATAAAAATATTAATTGTGTTGTGAAAAGTATGAAATATGCTTAACAAATAATTTTCCTTGTAAACATATGTGAGAGTATTAACCCTTGTTACAATATTTGGCATACATAATTGTTTACACATTTTATGTTTGGTTACCATCCTTTTGATACATAGATGTTCACACAATTCTATTGTTTGAAGATTGAAGTTGTAAGTGGGAAATTCTTGATTCATATACATAAATGTTCACACAATCCTATTGTTTGAATATTTGGCATACATAATTGTTTACACATTTTATGTTTGGTTACCATCCTTTTGATACATAGATGTTCACACAATTCTATTGTTTGAAGATTGAAGTTGTAAGTGGGAAATACTTGATCCATATACATAAATGTTCACACAATCCTATTGTTTGAAGATTGAAGATGTATGTGAGAGATACTTGATTCATATTTTGTTACTTAGAATATGAACATTTCTTTCCTAAACTTATAGGAAAGTGCTTTATGATAATTAGAGATTTGAACACACATTTTAACTACAGATGACAATGAAATCTTCCAATTTATATGTGATTTTGATTTGTTATGAACTTGCATTCTACAACAATAGTGAACAATAAATTGCTATATTAAAATGATTATTCATTTTACAAACTTGATTCATATACATAAATGTTCACACAATCCTATTGTTTGAAGATTGAAGATGTATGTGAGAGATACTTGATTCATATTTTGTTGCTTAGAATATGAACATTTCTTTCCTAAACTTATAGGAAAGTGCTTTATGATAATTAGAGATTTGAACACACATTTTAACTACAGATGACAATGAAATCTACCAATTTATATGTGATTTTGATTTGTTATGAACTTGCACTCTACAACAATAGTGAACAATATATTGCTATATTAAAATGATTATTCATTTTACAATTGACAAAATTTGAAACACAACCACAATGAATAAATCCAAATAAAGATTTAACACATTTATGTTATATTCCCTTTAACAAATGATTTGACACATTAATCTTAATCTTATATTGACTTTAACACACAGAATTTGACACATTAATCTTACATTGGCTTTGAACATAAATGCTTTGGAAACTTGGGCAGAGAAGCAACGATTGTTTCAAACATAAATTCTTTGAAAACTTGGACAGAGAAGCAATGATCGTTTCAAGAGTTGAGAATCCAATAACTTTCTTGATCAACTTGTATTTGTTGGTATACCAAAGTGCACCAATTCTGTGCACATGCAAACCCTGCTTTGCAATCCTGCTTTAAAGTCTCTTGTCAGGACTAACATGTTACCATGCAACGCCTGTTTATTTAAATGTGATGGTATTACTAATTTTGCGAAGGTTGAGAACAACTAACCAAAATGGACCAAACCTGTATATATGTAAACTGGGTCTTGCAATCCTGCATCAAGATTCAATGTCTATTAAAGGATTCACGTGCTACAATGCAATGCCTGTTTATTTAAATGTATCCTTTAAATAAAGGAATTATCTCAACGAACAAAACCTCGATTCCGATGAACCATTAGCTAAAATTGTTATCACAAAAATAATAACATGTGTTTCCATGCCCTTGCCGTGAATGCTGAGGATGAATCAGTAAACCCTATTGCTCTCTTAACTTCATAATATGTAACATTTTTTACAGCCTTGCTATGCCCGTGAGTGTGGAGATGTATGTGCATGGGATCTCCATCATGTTAAATATAATGTAACCTCAACAGGCTGACTGTACACTGCCAGCTGTCCTGGCCAGCTGTACTTTCTATTCTTGATTTTCTTGAGCCTATTTAGCTCAGCTATTTCCCATTGCATAGAACTACTTCAGACTTACTTCTTCATAACTTCTTCATGTACTCGTTTTGTACTATTCTTCATATATTCTAATATACTGTTTTTTATCCTATTCTTTCTCTCTGCATTTCTTGCTTCACAATTTATCATGGTATCAGAGCTTCAGTGGTAAGCCTCTTCACACAGGCTGGAGAGCAACACGATCCTCATAGAGCAGAGCCTCACGGACCTTGAGAGCATTCGACACAGACTTTTCACAAGGCTTGGAGAGTTATCCGTAATACTCTCAAAAGATCAGCGTAAGAAGCTCTCGCGACGTAGTAGAGCATACTATGCTCCAAAGTTCAAGGAGCATAAACACGAGAAGGAAGCAGAGACTGAGAAGGAAGAAATAGTAAAGATTCTTGTACAATTTTCAAAAATCGTCAAAGATTCACGAAGAAGAGCTGTAGGACGCAGGAACATTTAAAGAACTCGAAGAATTCGTTCAATTTCGTTAAATATTCCTGCAGAAGGTAGAATCGTTTAAAGATTCTTGGAAATCGCTCACATCTGTCGAAGATTGTAGTAAACAATGCCAAGCTTCAAAGAATCGGTGTATTTCTTTCGAATCTTTGAAAGATTCACGAATCTTTCTTCCACAGGAGAAAAGAATGCATCTCATGTGCAAAGAACAACCATTAAGGCCGTAAGATTCGTCCTGCGAATGGATGCAGAGAAGGAAATCCAGTTTAGAAGGGATGAGGAGAGCGTGGAAAAGATGAAAGAATTTCAGCCATTAGATCTTGTGCAGAGGACTGACAACCATTGGATGCGCGAGAAAGTGCACGAGGTTTAGTCCTCTGGAGCGCCAAGGATAAATTTGACTTGCAAAGTCACGAAATCATTTGGTCCGTCCATCAAGAGACACGTGGTGAGATCTCGGCATTTCACTGACTCACAAGGTGTAAAGGTCAGAAGACTACCGTGAGAATTTGCGAATCGCGAAATCACGAGTCACTCTAGACCGTTGGATTGAGATAGATCATGAGTCGTCGATATGATTTGATCACAACATCGAGGATCGGCGGTTGGATGAGCAAAGGAGACTGCTCTCAAAAAATCCGATACGTGAAATCCCGGGAGGATTGTGAGTCGTCCATCTTAGAGGACAGGTGGTAGCAGATACAAGCGCCATCAACGTTTCAGCATTTCAGAGTTTGGGATATCGGAGGTCTTGTTGACAAAAGGTCGGGACACTCCACGGAAAAAGTCCCGAAATCTCGAAAAGATCACAACCGTCCATTCATTCGGACACGTGGCGGAAATCGAGGAAACCGTCAGCATCTCGGCAACCGGGGTTTTCAGTTCACAAAGTCTTTGGAGTCACAAGTCTCGAAATCGCGAAATGACGAGGATCGTCCATCGTAAGGGGACGCATGGTAACAATCTGGACATTCGGGGAAAGTCTCAAAAGGAAAGCGCCATCGATATTTCGGAGATCGGGGAATCGACGAGTGAGAAGAGCTCCTTATCAGGGTTCACGAAGTCGTGAAACCCAGAATCCTGAGATCCCGATAAGATCTGGACCATCAGATCATAGGAAGATCTGGACCGTTGAATTGTCCAAAGGCATATTTCGCATTTTGGCAATTTGAAAGACAAAGAACCGAAAAATCCCATAACACTTTAACATCAAGGCGCGTGGTCACATTGAATGGAGACTAAGGGCCAATTCAAAGCCAATAAGTTCTCTTCGGCAATCGACAATCGACATTTCGGCAATCGGAAGTTGGAGAGTTCAAAGGTCTCATCTAACGGAGTTCCGAAATCACTGCAAGAAAGCAGCAGACCTAATTTCAGCGAAAGAGACAGGTAAATACGAATTTTGTTTTTGTTTTTTGCTAAAAAAAAAATTATGGCGTCGGATAGCAATTTATGACCAACCCAAGGTCCGATTCTACTTGGAAAGAACTACGAGTTCTGGTCTCTTCGGATGAAATCGTTCTTGAAAGAACAAGACTGTGGGGATCCAGTGGATCTTGGATATGTGGAACCAGATCCAGCAGCCCTTTCTGCTATGACAAATCCGCAGAGAATTCCTCAGGCAACACAGAGGAACAAAGAAAATAAAGATAAATTTTGGATTCAAAATTCTGTGGATGACTCGATTTTCTAAAAAATCACAGGAACTGGTACTTCAAAACAGGCCTGGGACATCCTTAAATCTTCCTATCAAGGAAATGACACGGTCAAAACAATTAAACTACATACCTTGAAGACACAATTCGAGACTTTAAGAATGACAAAGTCCGAAAATGTGGATCAGTTCATGACTAGAGTCATTGGAATTGTGAACCAGATCAGATTGACTGGCGAAACCATCACTGATCAATGAATTGTTCAGAAAATCCTCAGAAGTTTACCCAAGAAATCCGAAATGGTTGTAACTGCAATCCTTGAATCCAAGGATCTGTCAAGTTTTTCAACAGAGGAATTAATTGGTTCTCTGGTGACACATGAGACCAGACGGCATCTCACATATGAGTCAATCTCCAATGCTTTCAAAACTCAATTCTCCTTTAGAAAAGGGAGAGACAGAGGAAGAATCATAGGTCACCAAGGAAGAGGGAGCAATCACAGTAAC
>JZKD02S0899874.1:103947-140691 GCA_000966675.3 Picea glauca
TTGGAAGCTATAGCTACCTTTGGAAGTCATTACTTCCCTTGAACAATAATTATTGATTATTTATCATATATTGTGCATGGTGTATTGTGGTGTATTGGTGTAAATCTTATACTATTGTTCATTGCTCATTGGATATATTTGAATGGTTTAAGTATAAGTTGAAAAAGGTTTTAAATTGTACTTGATACAGATTCACGCCCCTCTCAGTATCAACAAACATTCCCCAAGTTTCCACATCCTGCATGCACCTCATTGCATTAAGCATAGGTATGTTCCACTATTGGAACTAGTTTCTTACTTGTGACACTTGTTTCCTCCACTATATCATATCATTCATTTTATTATGGAAAAAAAAAACTTATGGATGGGAAAATAATATTATCTCATATTGGCAGTAGTTGTGTCGTTTTTGAACATAGAACAAACTTTTGAGTCCACTTGTCATCAGAATTTTGGGTTGAGAATGACCTTCAGAAGTTGAGATCATTACTTAGCATTTACTCCTATGACTGGTTACTCTTCAAGTCCCTATGGATATTTTGATTGGTGTCTCCTACATCATAAATTTTCATTATCAATTCTATGCTTCCACATTCCTCCATATTTCTCATGCTTTTTTTCAAAGGATGTCTATAAGCCTTTGTTGACCATTTCTCATAATGCTTGACTTTGCATGTTAGCCATAACCTTAGTGTGTCTCAGAGTCACATGAATTTGTAGTAATAATATGCACCCTGGTCCTACTTTCATTATGGGTAGGTAAACTTGAACCAAATAGTCGACATCTCCTCACTAGTCGTTGACTGGGTGGTTTCCCTTATGTTCAACACTAGTAAATATATTCACACATTGGGATTCATGCAGTTTCTTGGATACCATTACCCTTATTAGTGGTTTCCTCTCCTTTGGTGGACATTTTTCTTATTGGATGTTATTCAGAGGGTCTCTTTTGTGCACTACTTACATATTGTGTATGCAAGAGACGCACAAAGTCAGTGGTTTGTAAACATCATCTCTATCAGAGTTACTCCCAATCATCAAGCTATTGCTTTGCACCTCATACTGACTACTGAGAGATGCCTTAACTCTCTCCTTTTTCTAACATCCTGGACCCTCCAAATACCGAGTAATGCTACCATGTGGAATATACACTTATATGATATATATGCATTTTAATGATTTTAAAATACATAATCACGATAACACAGAATTACTACTACCAGTTCAGATTCAAACAATATTAACAATAAATCCACATGTAATGGAATACATGATAACATTCAAGAATAAAAAAACATGCATAAGATACATAATTAAGAACAACAATGATACTTATCGTTTAGCTAGAGTAAATCCACCAACTGTGTGCAGACCTTCCATGAACCTCACAGCCTTAGACTGTGTTTCTCATCATTCTTAGCAGTAGGTCACCCCTGAGTTGGGACTAAACTCCATCGGGAAAGCGAATTCTAGGCTTGCCAAGGACAACAAGGAATTTACACAAAGCAACATGATGGATATTTTATCCCAAGATCCACTTATGTCCACAACACACAGACCCTCATTCCCCACATGCATGCTCCACCCCAAGAGGATACACCTTTACTAATACAATTCCATCGGCTAGTACACCTCCCTTACCTGGGGCTTCAACAACAGGCTGGACTAGAAGTCTCAGAGTACTGTAGTTGCTATGGGATGCCCTTCCAAGAGAACTCACTTCCCAACAAACTCTCTCACTTGGGAGAGTTTCTCTCAAGCATGACAACCTGACTCTTCAACCAGTCTTCGACTCAGCTACAACTGGGTATGGGTGAGAACAACAACAACAGGGAGAAATGGATATGGACACCCAAAAAGACAACAGCCTAACACTAAGTCACAACACGGCTCAGGCGACTACAATTGTGTCAGGATTTATAGGAAGAAACATGAGACATCTTCATGGGTTATGGTTTCAGAGATGTGTGAGGGTATCCAGAGGTTATATGGCTGAGGTCTCAGTTCAGATGGAGGATGGGAGAATGGTAAGATGAACGCTCAACATGAGCTGACGCTTTAGCTTTAACTGTATGAGCCCAGGTCGACACTTGTCTTCCTAGATACCCATGTGCTCCATTTATCTTACGTCCCACTTTCCAGGAACTTAGAACAACACTTGATCAATTCCCCACCTTAGTATTTAGGAATTAATATTAAAATATTATTTCTCTAGAGGTAATCCTCCTAGCTTAGCCCCTAGGCCCAAATAATCATCCCCCCCTTTCCTTACCCTACCTACTGGAGCTTAGTCTCCCATACTTCTTTGTGCTCGGTCTACATGCAACAATGTTTATATTTTATTAATAATGTGAGTACTTACATATACAAAAATCAGGCTCATTGGCCTTAGCATCTATCTCACCATCCTAATAACCACATAAGTCTTTCATCGTGTAACTCACCACCCTATAAGAAAAATTACAATTCAGAAGGGGATCGTCCTTGGGGTATTACAATCCCCTCCCCTTATTTTTGCACTGTCCTCAATGCAACTTATTTACAAAACCACAACAAGATATCCAAGATATTCAGAAAGATGTGGGTACTCTACTCGCATAGCATCTTCATGCTTCTATGTTACGTCCTTAGGACCGTACTAGGTCCACTGGAATTTTACAAGCCTTATGGCTTAATTCTGGAGCTGCTTGATTTTTCGGTCCATTTTACGCACCAGATGCACCTGCAAGACACCTTCTTACTCCACCTGAATCACATTCCGATCGATTACATGATTAGCATTAGGTATATTTTTCTTAAGAAATGAAATAGGAAACACATTATTTACATTCATGGATGCATGCAATGCAAGCATATATGAAAATGGTCCAATCCTTTATAGGATTTCATACAATCCACAAAATATGGATGGAAACATGGAACAGTTTCCCAGCTTCAAGGAACTTCTATTATCTTTCACTTTCAAGAAAAAATGCTCTCCCACTTTAAACTCTATGTGGGTTTTGTTTTTATCAGCATAATTGTTCTGCCTGTCTTGGGCAACTTTCAAATTCTTCTTAATCTTTATCATTTTCTCTTCCATTTCCTTGAGTAACTTTGGTCCAACTATTTCTCTATTAGCTGGGTTATCCCAACTTACTGGAGTGTTGTACTTTCTTTCGTAAAGTGCTTCAAATAGGCTCATCTTCAGTGATGCTTGATACCCATTGTTGTAGGCAAATTCTACTAAGTGTAAGTAGTCCTCCCATTTAGATGGTTTTTCCATCACATAAATCCTTAACATGTCTTCTATCACTTGGTTCACCCTCTCTGTTTTCCCATCGATCTCAGGATGATAGATTGTGTTGAAGTTTAGATTCATTCTGAACCCCTTGAATAATCCTTTCCATAATTTTGAGGTGAATTTCGGGTCTTTATCAGACACAATTGTCTTGGGAACATCGTGCAATCATGTTATTTCCCTCATAAATATATCGACAACATTATATACATTGTGAGTAGTCTTTAATGGAATAAAATGGGCACCTTTTGTAATATTTTCCACCACCACCATGATTGAATCATGTTTCTTGTTGGTTTTGGGCAATCCTGTGATGAAATCCATTATCACCACTTCCCACTTCCACTCAAGAATGGGTAAAGGTTGTAGCAACCCTTATGGGTGCCTGTGCTTAGGTTTAACCTTCTGACACTCCATACATCTAGCGATGTATTCTGTAATTTCCATTTTCATACCTGGCCAAAAGTAATGGCTCTTGATTGCTGCCACAATTTTCTGATATCTAGGGTGTCCATCATAAGGTAGATTATGCATTTCTTTCAAAATCATAATTTTCAATTCCTTGGAATAGAGTACATAAACTCTATCTTTTTATAGGATTGTTCCATTAGTTTCCAATTTATAATCTTCCACTCTCTGTAGCATCTTACCTTACTGTAGCTTTTCTACCAATTCCATGTATTGCAAATCTGCATCTGCAACTTCTAAAAATTTTCCTTTAATGTCGGTTTGGTACATGCTAATGGTTGTAGCACGTAGTTCATGCACTCTCCTATTGAGTGCATTGGCCACTTTGTTCTCTTTTCCTTTGATATGATTAATATCAAAGTCGTACTCACAAAGGAATTCTAACCACCTACTCTGCCTAGCATTCAAGGTTGGTTGATCAAACAAATACTTCAAACCATTATGGTCTATCCTTAGCTCAAAAATCTTTCCCATGAGGTAATTACTCCATTTATTTAGAGCATGCACTATGGCTGCCAACTCCAAATCATGAGTTTCATAGTTCTCTTCATGCTCTTTCAATTTCCTAGACTCATAAGATATTACAAATCCATTCTGGTTGAGGAATCCTCCCAGTCCTTCTTTGCATGCATCTGTGCACACTATGAAATCCTCATTTGGATCTACAATCCTTAGGATTGGAGCACTAGTTAACAACTTCTTCAATTGTTGGAATTTCTTCTCACATTCTTCAGTCCACTTAAAATTCTTCTCCTTCCTTTTCAAGGAAGTGATAGGGTGAGATATCCTTGAGAACCCTGCAATGAACCTCCTGTAATAGCCAACTAGACCCATAAAGGATCTGACTTCTGTCACTTTGTTTGGTGCTAACCATTCTTTGATGGCTTCCATCTTCTCAGGTTCTACAAATATCCCATCCTTTGAAATGATATGCCCCAATTAATGGATCTTCTTTTTCTAAAATGAGCACTTTCTCAATTTTGCATACAACTGGTGCTCTCTTAGCACCTACAACACCATCCTCAGATGATGCTCATGCTCTTCCTCTGACTTGGAATACAACAGGATGTCATCCAAAAGGACTATGACAAACTTGTCTAGAAATTCCCTGAATACACCATTCGTTAGGCACATAAAAACAACGGATGCATTTGACAACCCAAACGACAACACTGCGAATTCATATTGACCATACCTTATTTTGAAGGCGGTCTTTCAGATGTCTTCATCCTTTATTATGACCTGGTGATATCCTCACCTACTATTGATTTTTGAAAATATTTTGGCATCCTTCAACTGATCAAATAGATCATTTATCCTTGGTAGAGGATACGTGTTCTTTACAGTCACTTTGTTCAATTGTCTAAAATTGATGCACAATCTCAATGCTCCATCCTTCTTCTTCACGAATAGGACCAGGGGTCCCCAAGGTGACACACTTGGGTGTATATACCCCTTCTTCATAATCTCTTCAAGATAAAATTGCAGTTCCTTCAACTATGGTGTACTCATTTTGTAAGGAGCTTTCGACACTGGAGCTACTCCAAGCATCAGGTTTACAGAGAAATTGATATCTCTCTTTGGGGGTAGTCCTAGTACCTCCTGGAATACATCCTCAAACTCCTTTAGTACTATATGGTCTTTGAAATTTGAAACCTTATCCTCATGTGCTTCCTCCAAGTGGGCTACAAATAATTGACAGCCTTTCCTGTAACACTTCTTCAGCTGCATTGCTCAAATTTCTCTAATAGTAACTGTCGTAGGGATTCCTTGGACTGTTCTCTGATTCCCTTCTTCATCCAGGAAAGTGAATGCCTTGTTACGACAGTCCAAGATGGCATGGTTTTGGTCCAACCAATCCATCCCAATTAAACAGTTATAGGACCCTAAAGGTAAAATGTTCAGTTCATCTCTCATGCTCAGTCCGTTCATTTCCACTAGACAGGAATTAACCAATTTCGTAACCTTTCTCTTGGTTCTTGTAGCCAGCTACACTAACCAATATCTTCAATGTTTGCTTCTTGACAATTACAAACTTTCCACCACTCTAGGATCTACATAACTATGACTAGCCCTTGAATAAATTAAAATAGTAAAGGCATGGTTGTTGATCATACCTTCCACTTCAATCATGTGCGACTGATATTATGATTTCTTGTTCTCAAGGGCTGCGTAGATCCTGGGTACTCTACTTCCCATGTCCTCGTCTGTTTCTTCCTGTTGAACATTGTGTACAATTCTCACTTTGTCATTCTTGTGAGGGAAATATTTGTACCTATGATTTCCTTTACAACCCCAACATTCCATAGGTTGTTGTATTGACATTTGTCCAACCCCTTCATCCTTCCGGGGCTCTCTAAAACCTGAATTTCCTTGAGGGCTATTCCTAAAAAATGGTGGTTTGATTCAATTTTTCCTCTGCTGCCTCTTGAACTTATTCTTTTCTTCCAAAGGTTTTTGGAAAGTAGGATTTTCTTTTTGATGATCATATAAGCATTTTGATCTCCTTAAAGTTTCTTCCATAGTCTTTGGGTCATCATACTAGATCTTGTCACTGATGGAAGATGGCAGTCCACTCAGATACCTTTGAATTTTGACAGTCTCGTCCTTGATGAAGGGGACATACTTCAACAATTCCAAACAACTTTGTTCGTATTCATCAATGGTCATGCTTCCTAGCTTGAGTTCAAAGAACTCTTTTATCTTTCTATCGTAGTATCTCTTAGTCAAGTACTTTTTTTCAAAATGTCTCTTGAACTCCCTCCAAGTAACATTATTCTCTCTAACACGTTGTACTTGTACAAACTTGTCCCACCATATGGATGCCTTTCCTTTATGTTGGTAAACATAAATTCTTTCCTCTGCATGAAAAGAATGTTCTGCAGTTGGAAATATTTCCTCATTCCCAACAGCCAAGTCTCGGCATCTTGATCTTTCTTGTGTTCTCTGTCAAAAGTAGGAGGCTTAATCTTGTTCATTTCACCCTTCAGTTCATCCACTCTAGATCTCCTATTGTTATAAACCTAATTTTCACCAAACATGCTTACCTGCATCGGGCCATATCATATTCCTTCTTTTCCAAGCCACCACTGAAGAGAACTTCTAAAAAAATCCATTTTTAAAGGCCCATGCACCCTACTCCACTACAGCCTGTGTGTATCTATAGTGTCCATGCTAGCTGACCCACTACAACCCGCGTGGACCTTCAGAACAACGAAAAAGGAAAAGTTGTTGACGGAACAAACAACTTTGGGCAAGTTAACTAAACCTTTCAGCCATGCATGGCTGGTCATTCGACCAAATATATAGCTCCTTCTAGCCTATAAAAGAAGGTGTAGGGGTCCCATTTGAAAGGAGAAAAAACATAGTACAGAAACTCTAGTAGAATTCCTATTCCCCTTTGCCCAAGATTATGAAACCATTTTGTGATTTCAAGGAAGAAGAGAAGCAAGTGTGTTAGCAGTTGGTGCATAGTAAAAGAGAAGCCCGGGACCAGATTCATGGAGTAGTGGTCGGCTTCATCATTGTAAATTTATTTAGTGAAGTTAAAAATAAAGAAGTACTTTTCCCATCCCACCATATGAGGTTTTCATTGTTTATTGCATACATGTTGATTAAATCTCTAACCCATTAATCTGTAGATCAAATGCATGTGGATTTATTTGTTTATCTTTTGTGAATGCAGGTTAGCCTTGGGAGGAGATTTGGAATCAAAGAGAGACCAAGCGTGAAGAGGGATCGATATCAAATGCCGGAAATAAGGTATGTTCACTTGATCTTCTTAACTGTGTATTTTCTTAAGAACAACGGGGATTAGGTCTGGGAGGATGGTAAAAAGTAGGAATCTTTAGGTATTTTCTGCATGCATGATAAAACCCTAAGTGCTAGTCCATAGGGGGATTTCCCACCCACAACAAAATTTGTGACCATATTGGGGATTTCTCTCGAGTTTTCTGGGGATACTTTTTGGTAGTTTTAAATTGGTTTCATCACCTTTTTTCTAATTTTCTGCAAGAGTCTGAGCTAGTAGGGATTCTAGTCTTCCATACTAGTACTCCATTCTTTCTTTTCTTGGCTGCATTTTTTTTTTAGGATTCATAGAGGTACATGCAGTCTATATAAGGCTTGCATGCGTGTACACGTGCCCTACCTTCACATAGCCTGTGTGCATATGCCTACTGATGAAGTGCTAGCTGCATGTCTAAGAACCCAGGAAATCCTTCTCAGGAAGAGGCAGTCATCCTCTCCCCTGCAGAAGTGATCCTTCTCAGGGACCTTTTGGGTCCTTCTAGGTCTCTGATTGAATAGTCCATAGTCAGGTAAAAACCTCAGATCAACTTTTTCCTTACATCTTTTTCTGTCAAAGTAAGTTTCTGTGTCTTCAAGGGATTCTGGTTCTCAATACCAGTACTCTCTACCTGAGCTTATCCACTTGTATTTCTTCTTTTGAGGAGAAATAGATGCACATGCAGCCTGTAGTGGTCCAACACACATGCATATGTGTCCTGTCTTTGGGCATCCTGCGTGCATACGCTGGCTGTTGAAGTGATAGTCACATGTCTGTCTAGAAACTTTTGAGGAGGCAATCATCCTCTTCCCTGTCAAGTTTTTACTTCCCAAGTTTTTCTTGTTTCTTTCTGGTCTCTGTCATAAGTAGTTTTAGCCTAGCTTGTATTCCAGCATAGCTTGCTTTTTGATTCAAAATATTTTTTGTTTTTCCTATCTTTTTAACTTATTTTTAGCTTGAAATTGTAAGAAAAATAGGGAGGGCATGAATCGTGCATTCATCAGTTTCTTTTAGAATCTTTTGTTATTTCTTCTTTGATTGGAAGAAAATATAAAAAAAAAAACCTAGTTTGTTAGATCGCTTTCTTTCCTGGCATTTTCTTTGCATTGTTATTTGAAAAAGAAAAGAAATTATCATAGTGTTTTGTTTTCTTCTCATCTTAAAAGCATTTAAAAAAAAATGGAAATATAATGATTCTTTGCCAGTGTTCATATAAGTTATCATTTTTCACAAGAGTCTTAACACCATCAGTTGCACTACCGTACCCTTTTGAGTAAATCAAGCCAGTAAAAAGAACGCTAATTAAAATTTACTAGACTTTATGTTTAAAGGGTCCATCAACTAGATTAGGCTAGATCCTTGATTTAGGTTGGAGGGGAAACTCTTCAAGGCTATAAAACAAACATACAATTATATGATAAAGAGTGTAGAATTCCAGTAACGTGGAAATTATATGGGATCCCCCTCTAACACAGGGGATAAACATGAGGTTGTGTGCGGAAAGGTAGAGGAGATAAACCCTCCAAAGATGGACCAAGTGTAGTGGGGACTTGTCTTTGGATTTCCTTGATCGCATTTTCCACAGATATTCGTGGGTATCAAATCTGTTCGAGGTCCTTAGTCATATTCATTGCGGTCCACCCGGCTGTCGAGTGTACCTGCCTAGTGATTGTTGACAAGCTGGAAACCTAGTTGCCTTTATTTTAGGGACTTACACAGGTGACCGCAGTGGTATACCGCATTACCTAGGGAAAACATCGGGCCATGCTTTGCAGAGTATACCCAAAGGGTGCTTCTGTATTTGAGTTGCACTTGCACCGGTAAGTTTCTCTAATGTTGGTTGGTGTAACTGTTCTTCCAACTAGTTAGTCATTTGCTTGATTAGCCTTTAGGAACTTTTAGTGTGTGCTCTGTGCTCCCTAGTTTTCCATAGTGAGTTAGTCGGTTGTGGATTTGGGTCTCTGAACTAGGGTGGTATACTGCCCACTCCGCCAGGTGAGAGGAATTTTTAGTATTCCTCTTAGAAATGTGGAGCTGCCTCTTTATAGGCGTTATTTTGATAACACTGGTTCTTCAAAGTCAGTGTGTGAGACTTTAATAGACTTGAATGATCTCACAAAGGTAGAACCTGTGCATAAGATATTCATGTCTAAAGTTCTCGATGATACCAACCAAGGAGCCCCTTCATAAGGGGATTCTTGTGCTTTTCCCTTCTTCGAAAACGTTGGTGTCCCTTTGATGGCCACTTTGTACATTCCTGGGTTGAATGTGGGACTACCGGTTTGGTTGGGTACCATTCCAAATGTCCAAAATTCTCTTGACCCTTATAAGTTAAGCACTTTATGTCATGGGCACCATGTTGATGTTTCTTCATCAGCAAAGTATTCTCCTCCTTCTTCTCCCACCTCTGGTGAAAGTAAAGTTACTAGTAACTCGAAGTCTAAACGAAATAGAAAGAGGAAGAATAGGAAGAAGAAATCACCAACCTCTACGAGTCATATTAGAGATAGGTCGACAACCTTTGCAAGTCACGTTGAAGATCAACACCTAGCCTCTGCAAGTTATGCTGGGGGTAATCACCCACCCTATGCAAGTCATGCTGGGGGAAAGAGTCTAGTCACTACTAGTCATATTGGTCATAGGTCTGTAGCCTCTGCAAGTCAAGTTATCGACCCATCACCAGCCTCTACAAGTCATGTTGGAGATGTACAACCAGCCATTGCCAGTCATTAAGGGGGAATCAATTATGTTGAGAAACCTATACGGATAGGACGTAAGCTTAAGTTCCTTTGTAAGTTTTGAAAGGGAGATCACCTTACTCATTTGTGCCCTGACATTGCAGAGGTACAAAGAGTGTTGTCCCTGTTTGCAAGCTCTTATGATTCTGAGTCTTCTCGGGTTTCCTCATAGTCTATTCAATCTTTGGTTGAGAAAGTGGTCACGTCGATACAGTCATCATCTGATCCCACTCCTCTTTTAAGGGGTGAGGTGCCTTTAGACCTTGTAGTCTCTCAGCCTATTCAACCATTAGTTGATAAAGTGGTCATGTTGATGCAGTCATCGGCTGATCCCACTCCTCTTTTGAGGGGTGAGGTGCCTTTAGGCCTTGTAGTCTCTCAGCCTTTTCAACCATTGGTTGAGAAAGTGGTCATATCGATGTAGTCATCGGCTGATCCCATTCCTATTTTGGGGGGTGAGGCACCTTTAGACCATGTAGTCCCACAACCTATTCATCCATTGGTTGTGAAAGTGGTCATGTCGATGTAGTCATCAGATTATCCCACTCTTCTTTTGGGGAGTGATGTGTCTATCGACTATGTTTTTATCATTTTTGGTTCAATACCTCCTGAACAAGGGGGCATTCTTCTCACTTCGAGCACAACCCCTCCAAGCCCTAGGATGGCTTCCTTTGATTGGAATGATCTTGTTGAGCCTCGTCTTCCTTCCTCTGCACCCTTTCAAATAAGGGTTGAAGTTAATTCAACAAACATTTATCGATGTATTGTGGATGAAGGAGCCTCGACAAGTATTTTATCCTCCTCGGTTTGGAAATTCTTGGGATCTCCTGAGATTTTGTCTTCTTCACATGAACTCTTGGCTTTTGAAAGACGTCCTAGTGGATATTTGGGGGTTCTTCCTCCGTTACCTATCTCGTTAGGTGGGAAGATTGTCCTTGTTGATGGTATAGTGGTGCAAGGCCCGTTAGATTTCAATATGCTTCTCGAGCATGATTATGTATATGTTATGAAAACTGTGGTATCTACGCTCTTCTAGGTGATGCATTTACCTCACAATGGAAGCATTCTCACTATCGACCAGTTGGCCTTTGATAATCACCATCCTAATTCGACATTATTTTAGACTGCCCCTTTATATGTTCCTAGTGTTCTTGTAGAATCTACTCCTACATGGGTTAATTATGTGGCATCTTATCCTCGGTGTTCAATTGCTTATGAGTAAGAAACTGTGCAATCATGTTTTCCTTATCGAGACTTGGAATCAGAAATTGATTTATTTGTGTATCCAATGGGGGCATGGGAGCCCTTGCTTCCCCCTCTTTGTCCAAGTGGTCTTGAGTATCCTTTTGAGTCTGATCTCGTTGTTAGTATATCCTCAAGCCCTCATGATCATGATTCTTCGCTGATAGAATCTGTCAGTCTTGGCCAAAACCTCCATCGTTATATGGATTATGGTTAGTTTACTTCACCCTTTGGGACTGTGGACACTCATTTGCATGATTTATTGGAGTTTGAATTTCCTTTAGATGAGTCTATCCTGGAATCCATGACTACGGTTTCTATACCGCAGGAGGACTTACACTGTGGTTTTTGTTTTCTTCCCTTTTGGGATACTTCCCAAGTTGACTATCGAAGAGACTCTTAGTCTGAGCCTAACATCAAGCTCTATCTGAACTAGTTTCATACTTGAGTCGTAGCCCCCAACGGGTCTTCTTTTAAGCCCTTTTCAAACCCTCTAAAAATGAAATGATTGACGAGAAATCTTGTAGCCTTTCACGCTCGTTAAACTAAAATTTGAAGTCACGTCTATCTGGCGGTAGCTTACACCTTTTTCAGTCTAGATGGTCAACTATACGAACAAAGGTATAGTATTCTCAGGTATAATTATAACCCTTTTTCGGGCCCAAGGGACTAAATTTACGAAAAAGGAACCCCCACAGAGTCCATAGTTAAGCACTTTTCAAACTCCCTAAAATTGAAAAGATCACCGAGTGACCTTATTCTTTAACACTCGTTAAAATGGTCCAGAAGAAGATTCCTGACAGAGTCCATAGTTAAGCTTTTTTCAGACTCCTTAAAAATGAAAAAAATGCCGAGTGATCTTATCTTTATTACACTCGTTAAAATGGTTTTGAATAGACGTCTTGTCGGTGCTAGTTTACCCTTTTTTCAAACCGACTAGACTACCTTCGAAAAAGGTACCCCATCGGAGTCTCCTTTTATGTTTTTTCAGACTCTCTAAATATGAAATACCGTCAAGATTACCTTCTCTGGGCTCATTAAAATTACATCGAAGGACGTTACCATTGTGTGTTTTATTAATTGCATTTGCATACTCACATCTTTGGCCTAATGTCAAATCCATGTTTCTCTCAACTGAACCATATGAAGAATGCCTTATACGCAAGCCCTATAGTACTTTGCCTCTGTGCCTTGACACCTTTCCCCCCTGGAGGGTTTTTCTCGAGTGTCCTTTTCTTGCATATTTCCCTTTGCCCTGAGCATCCATATCTTCCATGCACTTGGAGCTAGTATGTTTGAGACACTCAATCCTCCTTTGTAACGTAGCATTCTTTTATTCTTTTTCAAGCTTTCCAACATTATTGAAAAAGACAAAAAAATCAAATATACCCCAAAGAAAGGAAGGGAAAAGTATTTTCTTTTTATTTGGCATCACAATGAGTCACCCTTGGACAAAGCACATCCTTTTGTTTGTTCTTCAAGCTATGGGATTTAATACGACCTTAGGAAGTTGTTCTCTCTACATAGAGTTGTGTCATCCTCTGTTTGGTTATTCTTCCAAACATATGGAGAGTTTGTGTTGCCTCCTGCATCGTGAACTTATGTCAAATGCCATGTTGCCTGAGTCTCATCATTTATCATGTTATTGTCCAAGGGAAGTTTTACCAAGCCTGAGTCAGCCCCTTTACAGTTTGTCTCATGCCCTCATGCCTGACCATCCCGAAAGTCCAATCAAGTCTTTGTTTGAAATCAATGAAGTCTTTAGTCTGATCATCAATATCCTCCAGTCCATACTCGATGATTCATCGAAGACCTTTGGGTAGTGAATTCGTACACTCATATTACACTCCTACCTGAGTTTTGAAGATTTTGAAATTGTTGCTCGAGCTCTGAAGACCTCATCTCCAACCATCAGGCCTTATCAGCTTCTAGAAGAAGGATACTATGCATGTATATCTTTTTATTTTGAGATATAGATCTGCTGTGTATTGCTCGCAGCTACACTTTATATAGTTATATGACATGGATCTATAGTGTATTTGGTTGGTAGCCATGATTTTATTTCATCTTGAGCATGGGTATGCCTGCCTCAGTGAGACAATTGTTATTTTGTAGATGGGACCTTCCGAATTCTGGTCCCTGGGCTCACTGGTTTGGTATATTGATAAAGATTGATAATGTATTTTAGCCATCAGATGTTTTCTGACCTGACACATTAGGGGGCATCTATTATAACCCTAATTTCCACCAAACATGCTTACCTAGCATCAGGCCATCTCATATTCCTTCTTTTGCAAGCCACCATTGAAGAGCTCTTCTAAAAAACTCAATTTTTAAAGGCCCACACACCCTGCTCCACTACAGCCCATGTGTATCTACAGTGTCCACACTAGCTAACCCACTATAGCCCGCGTGGACCTTTAGAAGCACAGAAAAATGAAAGTTGCTAACGAAACAGATAGCTTTGAGCAAGTTAACTAAACCTTTCGGCCATGCATGGCCGGTCATTAGAACAAATACGTAGCTCCTTCTAGCATATAAAAGAAGGGGTAGGGGTCCCATTTGAAAGGAGAAAAAACATAGTAAAGAAACTCTACCCGAATTCGTATTCCCCTTTGCCCAAGATTCTACAACCATTTTGTGATTTCAATGAAGAAGAGAAGCAAGTGTGTTGGCAGTTGGTGCAGAGTAAAAGAGGAGCCCAGGACCAGATCTGTGGAGTAGTGGTTGGCTTCATCATTGTAAGTTGCTTTACTAAAGTTAATAATAAAGAAGTACTTTTCCCATCCCACCCTATGAGGTTTTCATTGTTTATTGCGTACATGTTAATTAAATATCTAAACCACTAATATGTAGAACAAATACACGTGGAGTTCTTTGTTTGTCTTTTATGAATGTAGGTCAGCCTTAGGAGGAGAGTTGCAATCAAAGACCGACTAAGCGTTAAGAGGGATTGATATCAAACGTCAAAAATAAGGTATGTTCACTTGATCTTATTAACTGTGTATTTTCTTAAGAATAATGGGGATTAGGTCTGGGATGATGGTAAAAAGTACGAATCTTTAGGTATTTTCTGCATGCATGATAAAACCCTAAGTGCTAGTCCGTAGGGGGATTTACCACCCACAACACCTATGAATTCTGGTAGGATATGGGCTTGAACTAATGCATGCCTCTTTATTAGAATGTTTTGGGGACTTATGGTGATGTCTGCAAATGCTTCTTGATCTTCGTTTTTTCTCAGAGTTCTTGTGACTCTCGGTTTTGCTTGAGTCACTCTCCTTATCCAACTTTTTCTCGATTCTTTCCAGGATCTGCATCAACTTTAAGTTGAATTGTCCCTATTGATCCCTATATTTCATGAGCTTTATGTTATCATCTCGGTGGGCCTGGGCGTCTTTCTGCAATCGCTTAATGATTTTCATCATATGCCCTTCCTTATTCATCTATTCTATGTGCCGATTGGAGTTCGATTCTTCCACTCCTAAATGGACATCCATTTCTTTTACTTCATTCTCTGAAATAGAAGAATTTTGTGAATCCTCCATTTCTATGCACTCAGTGGTAATTCAATGTAGCCCTGACACTTGTTGAACTCTGCAAAACACAATGTCCAGTCAACCAAAATTTGTTAGGCCATCATTCCTTAACAATTCCCACATCATTCACAAACCATTGTTATTTAAGAAAACATTCCTATTTCATTTTCTTTCTGAGATCTTATTTTCTATGTAATAGATTTTGGGCACTAGCCCCTTTCTCTTAGTCCCCAACCCATGTGATCATGGGTCTTCACCAAGAGCTAAGTCAAAAGGTTCTTACACAAGCCTTCGGCTTCAAAAATTTTCAAAGAACAATAAAACAATCTATCAGAGTTTTGAGTTACCAAACTTGTGAAGTAGGGTGGATTAACCATCCACGTCTACCCAACATCCAACAACTGACACTTACTATGGAACCTCAGTTTTCTGCATTCCTAGACTTCGGGTCTTCGGGACTTTAGAGCTTTGGAAGATCTCACATCCACACATCTGAACTGTTAATCTCCAAACATTCCCAATCACCTTTGGTGACGTCATTATGTTAAATCACTTAACGATTTCCAATTATGGGGGCATGCAATGGTGGTTTGGAGTAACCCGCCTTATATCGCACAATTGTTTTGATGCTGACAAGTAACCCCTCGGTGAAACCTTGATTTGGATTGCGGGACCACCTTGGATAATTATATTTCATGCAACTTGGGTCCCCACAATGTCTCTTGGCCATTGATCTTGATGTATCATGATCAACGCCACTATGGGTCCTTTGACCTTTAACTACGTTACCTAAACTCATCCCCACTTACCCTGTTCATACGGGATGCCACATGGGGAAATACTAGAGGTTGATACATGGCCCATTCAGATGGGTGACACGTTACATGTTCCAAATTCCATTTCAATATTCCATGGGTTCAAAACCCACTGACACATGGAACACATCCCATGTGTACACATCACCTCCAGTTCATATCATCATGACTCACCACTTCGTCTCTTCGGGCTTCAGAGCTTTGGACTTTGAGAGTTTCAACTCCTCTATGGTCGCTTTTTCTCGGAGCACTTTCCTCTAGAGTTCACGATATACTGATGTGTGTCCTCCTTCATGATCAACGACTATGAGTGACTTTGGCACTTTGGGCTTTGGAAGTTTCAAACTCACATCACTTGAAATCCTCTGAAGTGACTTTCCTTTTATTTATTGGACATGGATCTAATGGTCCAAACTCCTTCCAACAACAGATCTGACGACTTTTTTCTCTCCTCCTACTGAGCTTCATTTCTCGAACCCCTTTATCCTTAGAGGGTTTCTTTGACACTTAGTTAAATTTATGATCTGTGTACTCCTTGCAATAGATATTCCTGTCCCTTCACAAGAAAAATCAATCTATTTCTCCTGAGATTTTTGAGTCAAAGACTCTATCGACACACTCCTTGCACCCAGTGACACTATGAACCTCAAATTTTGTCCCTTTTGACAACAATTCACTCTGCAATATGTGTCTCGTTAACTATTAACACGGCCCATCTAGGCTCAGTGTTGTAACCATTCTATTATACCATATTGTAACATCCCCGACCCTCCAAAGACTGGGTAATGCTACCAGACATAATATACACTTATATGATATATATGAATTTTAAAGATTTTAAAACACTTAATCACGATAACAAAGAATTACAACTACTAGTTCAAATTCAAGCAAGATTAACAGTAAATACACATGCAACAGAATACAAGATAACATTCAAGCATCACAAAACGTGCATAAGATACATAATTAAGCAAAACAATGATACTTATCTTTTAGTTGGAGTAAATCCAACAACTATGTGCAGACATTCCACGAAACTCCTAGCCTTAAACTGTGCTACTCATCACTCTCAGCAGTAGGTCACCCTCGATATGGGACTAAAATCCTTTGGGAATGGGAATTCTAGGCTTGGCAAGGACAACAAGGAAGTTCCACAAAGAAACACGAAGGATCTTTTATATCAGGAGCCACTTACAACCACAACAAGCATAACCTCATTCCTCACATGCCTGCTCCACCCCAGGAGGATACACCTTCACTAATACAAGTCCATCATCTAGTACACCTCCCTTACCTTGAGGTTTAGCGATAGGCTAGACCAGAAGTCTCAGAGTATTGTAGCTGCTACGAGACTCCCTTGTAAGAGAAATCACTTCCCAACAAACTCTCTCACCTGGGAGATTTTCTCTTAGGCCTGACAACTTAACTCTTCAATTAGTCTTCGAATCAGCTACAATCAAGTATGGGTGACAACAAAAACAACAGGGAAAAATGGGTATGGACACCCAAAAAGACAATATCCTAATGCTAATTCACAGCACGACTCAAGCGACTATGAGTGCGTCAGGCTTCATAGGAAGCAACACGAGACAACTTCAAGGGTCATGGTTTCAGATATGTGTGAGGGTATCCAGAGGTCAGACAATGGAGGTCTCAGTTTAGATGGAGGATGGGAGAATGGTAGGACAAACACTCAACATGAGCTAACTCTTCATCTTTAACTTCATGAGCCTAGGTCAACACTTGTCTTCCTGTAGCTGCATGCACTCCATTTAGCCTATGTCCCACTTTCCAGGAACTTAGGATAACACTTGATCAATTCCCCACCTTAGTCTTTAGGAATTAATATTAAAATATTATTCCTCTAGAGGTAATCTCCCTAGCTTATCCCCTAGGCCCAAACTCTTATCCCCCCTTTCCTTACCCCACCTAGTGGATCTTAGTCTCCCATAACTCTTCTTCATGGTCGGTCTACATGCAACAATGTTTATATTTTATTAATAATGTGAGTACTTATACAAAAATTAGGCTCATTGGCCTGTGCATCTGGCTCACCAGCCTAATAAACACATAAGTCTTTCATCTTGTAACCACTTGTCTCACAAGCCTATAAGAAAAATTACAACTCGGAAGGTGCCTGACCTTGGGTTATTACACTTTCAACGAGTTTCCTTCCATCGACTTCAACTCATATATATTGGAAATAAGGCCTAGAGTCCTATGAGTACCTAGAGGCTTGTAGTCATTATTGTCAGGTTCTCTCATCATCGATAGTTTTGAATACATAAATATCTCCAAATCAATGGATTCTTTAAGTGTTTGACCTCAACACCTTTATTCACACTTGTAAGAATGTACTCAGTGCCTTGATACCTACTTTCATTATCAGTAGGTTGTCTCACATTTTTTAACTGTATATATTAATCACCAGTAATCAAATGAAGTATCATTGTGTTCAACCTCAAATCCTCTATTCACATGATGTAGACTTTCACCTTTAGTGGATCGTGTAGAATACTTGAAGAGATCAATTTAAAGTAGTAGCTTTCCTAAGTTGTTGCTATCATTCATTGGACCAATACCTATATGACTTCGATGATCATGGGAGACTGATTTTGATATTGGGTTTCACTACACCTTGTTCATGACTATGACAGCTTATGGCATGTGTCTACATTGTATTACCTATGCATGGCCATGAACAAATATTTGGTATATTTCCACATCGATCTGCAGTGTAATGCGAATTGGAAGCGATGTGTACAAAGTCATTATAGATTGTAATATTCTTATGAGAAACTAGTTTGTCCAGCTAGGTCTCCATTACTCCACTTCTGAGAATTATAATGTATTTTGTCTATCGCATATACTCCAACCTCACACATTAGGGGAAATTTTTTATAGAAATATTTTCCTCACCCCATGCAATTTCTCATAAGGCCTTTTCCATTTCGCTATGAAGACTTGAAGTCCATTTTATAGTTCCTAGAGATAAAAAATAATATTTTTCCGCATACACGCACCTTAACCACTATACAACATGCATATATGTAGGTTGCACCATTACAACCCGTGTACATCAGGTTTTGTGCCCACAATTAAAAAATGGTGTCGGGTTTCCATGCCACGTCAGGAGATCCATGATCCTTGATTTTCCATATACTGGAAAATTTCTAACTCGGCCCTTCAGTACCATTTTAAGGCTATAAATGGGCCATATCCAAGTTGTCAAAAACGAGAATAATTAAACTTTTGAGAGAAAAGTTACTTTGGATAAATTATTCACTTCATATTGAGTCTACATCCCTTTGTCCTTTAAAGTATGAACACATTGTTCATCCCCCAAACTCTTCCCTCTTTTATGGAGAACCTCATTGTCTCTCTTATATGAGCTGACCTTTGGTGGAGGATTGGAGTGGTGGAGGCCCAAATGGAAGGGACTTAGTTTCTCGGTTCTGAGATGTGACAACATGGAAGTTTGTCATTCATACACTTATGTTGTTCATATTCTAATAGAAATACTCTTTTCTCGTTGAATTAATGTCTTCCAAATATTTGAATTTTTATTCCATGGGAATATTTGTTATGAATATTGATGGATTATGCTATTATATCTGCTAACTTTATATATTATCACCATATGATTGTGTATATTGGTTTTTGAGTACAATTTGTAGGTATATATATTTTGATCGAGTTCTCAATCATGGTATTCATTGAATGTCTGGACGAGGTAGGATCTTTATCTTTTCTTGGTAGAATTTACATTTATATAGCACACTTGGGATTAGAGATGATTTCTATAGTCATTTGTGTCTATTGTCGTTTACCCCTTTCCATAGAGTGATTTTCCACATAATAGGTGGAGAGCCTTGAGGATTTCGAAGGTGATATTTTCCCTATCTAAAAAATTGTGAACAAAGAAATAACCTTCTAGCATATTCAACCATTTTTCTAAGGCATCTACATCTATTTGACCTTCAAATACGATAATATCAAAATTAGCTTGTACCTTGGAGGGAGAGGTTCCTCCAAAGTGGTCGTTTGATGAAGATGTGTTTGTTGTTATTTGTAGGAATTGGATTATGTGGGAAAAATTGGGAAAAAATCTATACCATTTCATCCTCGTGTCACATGAGAGCTTTCTCAAGAAACATTTTAATAGAATCTTTTGCTCCACCATTTTTCTTTTTTTCCTCCATATAGGTTTTCTACCACCATATAGGGTTTCATGATAATTATCATCCAATAACTACATATTAAATAAGCAATGAACAAATGAACAATCATACACATATATAGTGCACTAGTGTTTTACGTGGAAACCCAAATTGGGAGAAAACCACATAATTCTTTTTCTTATATGTATTGAAGAATTACATTCATTGGAAGCACCAAACTCCTTTGTTTTCCAGATGCAATTTGAAGGAGGCTCCAACCCCCTTGTTCCTTGGGATACAACCTGAAGGAGGCTCCAAATTCCCTATTCTCTAGCTACAACCAGAAGGAGGCTACAACCCCCTATGTTCTCCGGCTACAACCGGAAGGTGGCTACAACCACCTGTCCTTGCCCCATCCAACCACCCTAGAGAAGAAGTAGAATGATGGAACCACTGTCACACTATCACTGTCAGATATACCACTATAAACTTGTACCAATAAACCTGAACCATGTATCAACCATGCATCAACCTGTACATCAACCTATAATCAGCCTGTACCATAAACAAGTGCATCAACCATGCACCAACCTGTATCAAACAACCTGTAATCAAGCTATACCATAAAAAAGTGCATCCAACCATGAACCAAGTATGTACCAATCATGTGTCAACTACTCATCAACTATGACTCATCAATATGTACCAACATCATCAGCTATACACCTCATGTATTTGCCAACTCATCAACTTCTTGTCTCAACCATGTACCCAACATATACCTCAACCAAAATCCCTCATCAATATCATCATCCAAATATGATTTGTAAATATTTAATAGAACTTATGTATATGATCACATACCTACAAACCTTCCTTAACTTTAACAACAAGAGACTATCATTTTCATCAAACTTTTCTTGAGTGTCACGTGATTAGTTTTGGATTAGTCAACAACCCTAACTTGAAATACTCATAACTATGTACCTATAATAAATAAATATCTGAAACTGACACACAATGTTCTTCAATGTGTTTCATGCAATTCCTCCAGGTTTCACTACTTGGAACCTCTCAAAAAAGGAGTTATAGCAAAAATGGCATACCTTGTTGAATTCTACCTTATTATAGAGAGAGAACTTGTAGAGAATGCCTTGCACAAAATATTTGTTGAATCAATCTGAAAATTTTCAATTCATACTAGAGACTGTAATCTAACCAACACATTTGGTCTTACTAAATTTGGATGTGTTACGAATAAGTTATGACAATATTACCCGAAACACCTGTTTTAGACTAGTTTCAGGACTAGCCACAAACCCTATTTTCTATGGAGTGTAAAGTACAATGACCCACACACTGAATGTTTTACCATGAATACTTGGATATGTTTCATCAATGGCCTATCAATCTCAGGTTATGAATCATTCTAGAAAAAACGTTATTTAGAAAATGGTGAGATGACCTGTAAATAACATACCTTAGAAAGCATCATCGAAAGAATTTATCCTCCCTTGAATTCCATCCCTCTTTTCTTCACCTTCCCTCTGAAATTTAGCTTAGATATCCTTTGGTTACCTCTGTCACCTATAGATATTCAATATGCTCAAGTGTGATGTAAAATGAGAAATCATTGCCTCTTATTTATACTCTCCATCTTCTAGGTCACTTAACCTATTTCTAGGTCACTTAATCCATTTATAGGTCACTTAACCTATTTTCCTCATTTTTAAGGTTAACCACTTTCAATAATTAGAAATTTCTCCATTACTTTATCATTTAAATATTCCTCCTTGACTTTGTCACCTCACTTTATCATTTAAATAATATTCTTTGATTTTGTCACTTCACTTTATTATTTAAATATTCCTTCTTGACATTGTCACTTTACTTTATCATTTAAATAATAATTTCTTCTTTGCAAGCTCTTTGACTTCTTTCACCTTTTGGGGCTTCAAGACAACATATGAGGGTCCTCCAACTTCGTAAGGCCATAACTCTCAAACCGTGAGGAGTTATGTGACATTCCACATACCACTAGAAACATAATGACATGTACTATCCATATAGAATAGTATTACCTTAAAATATATTAAAAATAATACCATTATACATGAAACAACATTGGGTCCATTACCCAAACCTTTGTGCTACCAGAATTTATTCAAGGGTTGACATCAATGACAACTAACCTTAATCAACACATGCATGCATTCCTAACGAAATATAATTGCTTGATTTCTTTTATTAATTATGGAATGGTATGTTCTATATATGAGTGTATTCCAATCATTCATTCTATCATAATCACCATGAAAATGATCAAAATCATCATCACTGATTAGACCATTGGAACAGTGTGAATATATTTTCACATTCTTCCATATTGAATCTCTCATCCTTTATTGATAAGCTTTGTTTGTATTTTATTTAGCTAGATCTCTAGTGCAGGTTTTGATGAAACGTTGACATGGTATAAGAGACACACTACTTGGAGGAAGTTCGAAAAGCCATAGATTAAGGAAAATCATAGTTTCGCCAATAAAACTCTATGTAACAGACATTGTCACAACCTTTCTTTGATGAGAAGTGCGGCAAGTTGAAGTTGTCACAACTTTTCCTTGTCGAGAGGTGCGAAAGGAGTACCCTATCCTTAAAGTTATTTAAATCCTATACTTGTTGCACCCTAGTACACTATAGAGTGTCGCAATCAGGATCTTCTCACTCCATGTATGAAGGACATGTGCGACAACCTGTTAAAGTGACCTAATGTTTTGTAGTGGTTTTCCCAAAATATTAAATTTCTAAGGAAACTGCCCATGTTAGAAGTAAATGGAACCATTATGCAAGTGGGTTTTCAACAATTTGGATAAATTACTCACCATTTCCTTAGAAAGGAAATCAAAACACCGCCCCCAGAAATTTATATGAATTTTCCATTTGATGTGCCCTTTCAACAGTGATTTCTCAAGTTTTTCATTTGCATATTGAGGGAAAATTCTAGGGTTTCTCAGAAAAAGTGGGAGAGTTGGATATGACACCTATTATACAGTCAAACTTGGTCATAATCCTCACAACATACAATTATTTTGATTGGAATCCCAAGGTTGGATTCCAACTACAAAGGAAAGGACTATACAATTTGATGATGGGGACATAAACAAGACCTACATCAACAATTAAGAAGACCAGATGGGAGAACCAAAAGGACGAGGCCATGGAACATATTCTTGAATTGATTTCAAATCATCTATGGTTTCATGTTTCCACATGAAATACTCCAAAAACAATCTGGACCACCTTGGAAAGTCTGTTTGGAAAGAAGGATGATATGAGAGGTCATATGCTTGAGGTAGAGTTGAATACCCAATATCCTAAATTTTTTGATAATATACAAGATTTCCCTACCAAGTTTAAATATTTTATATTTAGCTTGAAATATTGTGGTATTGATAAGTGTACACAAGTAGAACAACTTATTCTAAAAATGTTGGCTAAGTTAGGACCAAAATATTCTATCTATGTCTCCACTTTCCATTCTAGAAGATATCTCTTGGGAGAAAAGTGGAAGATGCATAACATAGAGAAGTTCATTGATTCTCTCACACATGAGTAGGAAAAATGCATTCATATGGGGCCAACAAAGGATCCCAAAGCACATGCACTTACCATGCATGATGGAAAAGGATCATCCAAAGAAAAGTAAAAGGAGAAACATAGCGAGAAGGAGGGATATTCCAAACCCTTCAACGATTCTTCAAGTTACAAAGACTATTCATATTTTGAGAACAAGAATAAGGGAAAGAAATGAACTTATTGAAATAAACCAAATCATGAAAAATCCACATGCATGTAAAAGTAGGTTGATATTATGGCATAGGTATTGCAGCAGAACAACTTTGGAAATTTCATTCCAAAAGGATTTAAGAAAAACCAGGAATAAGATCCTTCTTCTAAGATAGGTATTCATCATGATCATGTTGAAATTAGTTACTCATATGATTCATGGATTATAGATTCTGGCACATCACATCATATGGAAGCAAAAGAGGAATTTTTGACTTCCTTGAGTTCATGCTCAAGAACACCTATTCTCATGGGGGATGAAACTGTAGTGGCAGTAGTATGAGAGGAAAGAGTGGAACTCCATGATGGTAGTTTTGAGAATTTTTTACATGTTCCAAATATTTCTATGAATATTCTCTCATTTTATAAGATCACTCATAAAGGTAAAAGGATTTAATTTACATCATATTCAATTTTTGTACTTGACATGCATGACAATTCCATTATTACAATTGGTGAGATGGATCACAAATCAAGGTTTTATAAATTGACTAAGTTTTCTGATGGTGACTCCTCTTTACTACCTACACATAAGGAGAGAAATTTGCATGCACCTCCAATGCAATATGCATAAAATCTTATACGTCCATCAGTTCCAAACATCAGATATGATTCCATACACTTAGATTTTGTACATGGAAATAAGAAGGTAGTAAAGCTAGATAAGAATACAACTTCGAAGCTTCAACATATGCCCAAGAGGGCACAGTTCACACTTCAGGAATAAGGGGTCCTTGTAGGGAATCCATTGGATTCGAGAAGGACTCGATCTCAGCATGAGGATCCTTCTCATGTACTTTCATATTATGAACCTCTGATGCCCATGCATTTATAAATGGTTCAATATTCAGATCCACATACCTACAGTAAGGTTCTTGGAAATCCATTATGCCACGAAGCCATGCAGAAGGAGTATGACTCACTCCTTGAGAATCAGACTTGGGATATGTTTCCACTTCCATAAGAATGGAATATTTTTAGGTGAAGATGTGTGCACAGGATGAAGAGGTACAAGGCTGGATAGATTTCCAAAGGACTTCATCAGATCCATAAAAAATTCTACATATTCACAAATAATTTTAGTGAGATGAACTTTCAGACTTCGCGCGATATTCTTGGACTGCAGAACAAAGTTTCCTAGAAGCTACCTTTTCTTCTTTTGATGCATTGTCTTTTCAGGGCAGGTTTTATTCCCACATGGTTTTCCCTCTTTCCTCATTTTTATTTAGTTTTCATTAGTTGCAATGTACAGGAGTACCTAACATGGCATGGTAGGTTGGACTCATTTTACTCCATAGCGATGTTCAGGAGGTTGTTGGAGAAATTACTATTTTTGACACACTACTTCAATGGGAGTTAACTCACTAGTTCTATTTTAGTCTTTCTATTTAGATCATCACTCTTATGCCATTATGAATGCATGCATTCCTAAGAAAAGCTAAGTGCTTGATTTATTTTCTTAATTATGGAATGTTATGTCCTATATATGAGTGTATTCCACTCATTCATTCTATCATAATCATCATCAAAATGAGCACAATGATCATCATTTATTTTCTCATTAGAGTTGTGTGAATATATTTTCTCATTATTCCATATTGAATCTCTCATCCTTTATTGATAATGTTTGTTTCTATTTTCTTTAGCTAGATATTTAGTGCATTTTTTGATGAAAAATTGAAATGGTATCAAGGACACACTACTTGGAGAAAGCCATACAAGCTAGAGACTATGGAAAATCATAGTTTTAGAAAGAAAATTTTATGTAACAAACATTGTCGCAACCTTTCTTTGCGAAAAGTGAGACAAGTTGAAGTTGTTGAAACTTTTCCATGTCAAAAGGTGCGAAAGTCATACCCTATCCTTAGAGTGATTTCAATACTATACCAGTCGCACCATAGTACACTATAGAGTGTCACAATCAGGATCTTGTCACTCTATGTATGAAGGACAGGTGCAAAAACCTCTTAAAGTAACCCAAATTCTTGCAGTTATTTTTCCCGAAATATTAAAATTTTGAGGAAACAACCCATATGAGAAGTAAATCGAACCATTATGCAAGTGGGTTTTCAACCATTTTGAGAAATTCCTCACCATTTTCTTAGAAAGGAATTCAAAACACCACCTCAAAAAACTGATACGAATTTTCCAATTGATGTGCCCTTTCAACAGTGATTTCTCAAGTTTTTCACTTGCATATTGAGGGAAAATTCTAGGGTTTCTTAGAAAAAGTGGGAGAGATGGATATGACACCTATTCTACAGTCAAAGTTGGTGGTAATCCTCACACCATAAAATTATTTTTATTGGAATCCCAAGGCTGGATTCCAACTACAAAGGAAAGGACTATACAATTTGACTATGGGGACAGAAACATAACCTACATCATCAATTGAAAAGACCATATGGGTGAACCAAAAGGATGAGGCTCTAGAACTTATTCTTTAATTGATTTCAACTGATCTATCATTTCGTGTTTCCACATGAAAGACTCCAACATAATCTAGACCACCTTGGAAAGTATGTTTTGAAAGAAATAGGTCATATGCTTGAGGAAAAGTTGAATACTCTAGATCCTAATTTTTTTGATAATATATAAAATATTTCCTTACAAAGTTTAAGTATTTGATATTTATCTTGGCATATTGTGGAATTGATAAGTCTACACAAGTAGAAAACTTATTCTAAAAATCTTGGCTAAGTTAGGACCATAATATGCTCTCTGTGTCTCCACTTTCCTTTCTGATAGATATCTCTTGGGAACAAAGTGGAAGATGCCTAGCATCGAGAAGTTCATTGATTGTCTCACACATGAGTAGGAAAAATTCATTCATATGGGTGTAATAAAGGATTCAAAAGCACATGCACTTACCATGCATGATGGAAAAGGATCATCCAAATGTAACAAAAAGGAGAAACATAATGAGAAGGAGTGATATTCCAAACCCGTCAATCATTCTTCAGGTTCCAAAGACTCTTCATATTCCAAGAAGAGTAATAAGGGAAAGAAATTCAGTTATTTTGATAAACCATATCATGAAGAATCCACATGCATAGAGAGGTATATTGATAATATGTCATAGGTACTACAACAAAACAACTTTGGAAACTTCATTCCAAAAGGATTTAAAAAGAACAAGGAAGAAGATCCTTGTCCTAAGAAACCTAATCATCATGATCGTGTTGCAATCAATTCATCATATGATTCATGGATTATAGATTCTAGCGCATCACATCACATGGAAGCAAAACATGAAGTTTTCACTTATTTGAGTCCAAGATCACGACCCCCTATTCTCATGGGGGATGATACTCTAGTGGTAGTAGCAGGAGATGGAAGAGTGGAACTCCATCATGGTTGTTTTGAGAATTTTTACATGCTCTAAATCTTTCTATGAATGTTCTCTCAGTTTATAAGATCACTCGGAAAGGTAAAAGGATTGAATTTACATCTGATTCAGTTTTTGTACTTGACATGCATGACAATTCCATTATTTTAATTGGTGAGGTGGATCACAAATCAAGGTTGTATAAATTCACTAAGTTTTCCCAAGATGACTCCTCTTTACTACTTGCACATAAGGAGATTAATTTGCATTCACCTCTAGTGCAACATGTGTATACTCGTGTATGTCCATCATGTCCAAACATTAGAGATGATTCCATACACTCAGATTTTGTACATGGAAATAAGAAGGTAGTACAGTAAGATAATAAACCATCGTTGAAGCTTAAGAAGGTTCCTAAGAGGGAATAGTTCACACTTCAAGCAGAAAGTGTCCTTGTAGGGAATCCATTAGATTCAAGGAGGAATTGATCTTAGCATGAGGATCCTTCTCATGCACTTTCAAATTCTGATACTGTGATGCCCATGCATTTATATATGGTTCAATATTCATATCCACATACCTAGAGTAAGGTTGTGGGAAATCCATTATGGCAAGAAGCCATGCAGAAGGAGTATGACTCACTCCTCGAGAATCATACTTGGGATATGTTTCCACTTCCACCAAAAAGGAATGTATTTAGATGCATATGGGTCCACGGGATCAAGAGGAACAAGGCTAGATAGTTTTCCAAAGGACTTCATCAGATCCATAAATATTTCTACATCTTCACAAAGAATTTCAGTGAGGAGAAGTTTCAAACTTTGCGAGATCTTCTTGGAGTGCGGAACAAAGTTTCCTAGCAGCTACCTTTTCTTCTTTTGATGCACTGTCTTTTGTGGGGGGGTTTTATTCCCACATGGTTTTCCCTCTTTTCTCATTTTTATTTAGTTTTCATTACTTTCAATGTACAAGAGTAACTAACATGGCCTGGTAGCCCGTACTCATTTTACTCCATAATGATGTTTAGTGGGGTGTTCGAGAAATTACTATTTTCGAGACACTAGCTCAATGGGAGTTAACTGACTAGTTCTATTTTAGACTTTCTATTTAGATCATCACTATTATGCCATTATGCATGCATGCATTCCTAAGGAAAGTTAAGTGCTTGATTTATTTTCTTAATTATGGAATGTTTTGTCATATATATGAGTGCATTCCACTCATTCATTCTATCATAATCATCATCACAATGATCAAAAAGATCACCATTGATTGGATCATTGGAGTACTCTCAATATATTTTATCATTCTTCCATATTGAATCTCTCATCCTTTCTTGATAATTTTTATTTGCATTTGCTTTAGCTAGATCTCCTGTACAGGTTTCAATGAAACATTGAGAAAATGGATATGTCTATGATGAATTAGACAACAATAGACATTCATATAGTGAACACATAGGCATGAGGGGGATACTAGAAGTCATATATTTATGCAAAGAAAACTATAATTAAGCACTTACAATCTCAATATTAATGTTGCAGTAACTCCTCCAAGCTCTCCTTTCGAGCCTCTTGAATCTCACAAAGTCATAAGTATGATTCTCTTAGTTCTCCTCCTCTTTCACTCAAGCATGGCCTCCATTATTTAGGAATTGAGGCATCACAACCATAGGATAGTTTTGAGGAGAGGATGTGATCAAATGAGTATTTGGATGAACAAACAAGATTGACATTTCCTTGAATACAAGGTATATTGAACAAATCTCTTAACCAACTCAAATGTCTTGGAAACAATCTCACAAAACAAGGCATGATGGTTGCAACTACTTCATCACCCCGTATAATTAAGCATAGGGAAAGACTATCTCTCCCTCTAAGTGTCTTAGGGAGCGATGATTAGGGTTTATCTTTCCTTGTATATGGGAAGGGAGTCCATGAATCTCAAACAAGGCCAAAATATCAAGTAAAAAGGTAATATTTTAGCCTAATGTTTCTTGTTCAACATGTCTAGGGATTATTCCATAAAGTTTCTCATGATGCAAAAATTGTGACACTTAGTGTGACACTTAAGTTTGACACTTAGGTGCAAAATTTACTAGTGCGACACATAGTTATATAAGAGTTGTGACACTTAAGTGAGACATTTAGTAGTGTGACACTTATGTGTGTAACAATGGCCCACTATCTCCCTCAAGTTTGTACAAATTCCGCAACTCATTTCTACCCTTTATTCGCCTTGATTCCGAGAGTTGTAATTAGGTTGAACTTTTTTTTTGTTGCAAATCCATAAAACCTCTTCCACAATTAATTGATGGTGGATTAGGTTTTCTTCTCTATCAATTTATGTAATGTCTTCTCCTTGAGTGCTCACACATCCTTAAATTATGCGTTGGCTTCCATGGACCAATGACCCCGTAGCATGGTAGAATGATGGTCTTGTGCGAGAATGATCTGGTGAGTTGATGGTGCGAAGGAATGTTTTTTCATTTTCAAACTCATGTAACTTTTCTATAAAAAAATGCACATTTGATAAAATGAGAAGCATATAATACAGAGAAAGAGAAGAGAAGAAATAGTATTCAGTATATTAGGTATATTAGGAAAAGAGTACTTAGAGAAAAGGGGAAATAGTTCTGCTAAATAGGCTCAAGCAAATCAAGAACATCAAGAAATTATAGTACAATTGGTCAGGACAACTGGCAGTGTAAAGTCAGACTGTTGAGGTTACATTATATTTAACACTCCCTCTTAAACTCAATAGTTACAAACATCATCACTAATGATGCCCAAGTGTTGTCTATGAAAATCAAAAACAGATTTTCACAGTGTCTTTGTGAAGATATCTGTGAGCTAATCTCAAGAGCCACATAATTGAAGTGTTATGTCACCATTATTGACTAGCTCACATATGAAGTGAAAGTGAGTGTCAATATGTTTTCTTTTCTTTTGAAACAAATGATTTTTTAATAGAGCAATTGTTGAGGTGTTGTCACAGAAGATAAGAGTTGGATCCTTTTCTGTATGTGACATATCTTTCAATATTCTTCTCAGCCACACATCTTGACAGGAAGATGAGGTAGCAACGACATAATTTGCCTCTGCAGAATATATTGATAGAATTGGCTGCTTCTTTTATGTCCATGAAATCAGGTTCATGCCAAGGTGAAAAAAATGTCCTGAGGTGCTTTTCCTTTCATCTAGGTTGCCTGCAAAATCACTGTCTGTGTAACCAAAGAGATGATTATCATCATATTGAGTGTACCATAAGACAAAATTGAGAGTTCCTACAACATATCTCAGAATCCGTTTCGCCATCTTCTAGTGAGAATCTTTAGGGGATTCCATGTATCTGGAAACAAGGCTAGCTGTATACATAATATCAGGCCTAGTTGTTGTAAGATACAACAAACTGCCTACTAAAATTTTGTATAGGGTACGGTCCACTGTAGGGCCTTCATATTTCTTTCTCAATTTTGTGCCTAGGAGTATAGGGGTTTCTGCTAGATTACATTCTTTGATGTTGATTATTTTGATGATGTTTGCTGCATACTTTTTCTGACAGACAAAAATTCCTTTGGTTGATTGATCAACCTCAATCCCCAAAAATTATTTCATTATGCCAAGATTTGTCATCTCAAACTTAGATTGCATGGCATGTTTAAACTGGTTAACTCAATATTTCCAGTATATATCATGTCATCAACATATAAACATACAATCAAAATTTTACCGTGATGATCTATTTTGGTGTAAAGAGTTGTCTCATTTTGGCTTCTACTGAAACCACTTTTGATCAAGTAAGTGTCAATTCTACTGTACCAAGTTATTGGAGCTTGCTCCATACAAGGATTTCTTCAACCGATACACTTTGGCTAGTTGGTCTTGGACTCCAAATCCAGGTGGTTGATCGACATAAACTTCTTCTTCTAAGACACCATTCAGGAAAGATGAATTGACATCCATCTGGTCTACTTGTCATTTGTGTTGGGCTGCTATGGCCAATAGAGTCCTTACAGTGTCTAATCTTGCTACTGGAGAAAAAATTTCACCATAATCAATACCTCGTTGTTATGAGAATCCTTTGGCAACAAGTGTTGCCTTATGCTTTTCAATCTTCCCTTTTTCATTGAGTTTAGTTTTGTAAACTCACTTGACACCAATACTCTTCTTGTGTCTGGGAAAATCAACAAGATCCCATGTCTTGTTCTTCTCAATGGAGTCAATCTCTTGGTTCATGGCTTGAACCCAATGTGGCTCTTTAGCTGCTTCTTCAAAAGATGTAGGTTGACATGAAATTAATGCAAAAAGATTGTGTTGTTCAATGTCATCCAACTGTTGATGGATTTATCTCAAACTTCGAGTTCTCTGATTTTGAAGTTCAGAGGATGAGTCTCTTCTTGAAGTTGAGTTATCCTGAGAATTTTCAGGTTGTCCTTGTACCTGCAATATTGGCAGAGCAGGTTGAGGCATTGGCTGTCCTGAATTTTCTGTGTTTTCAGTACTGGGCAGCAATGGATTTTGACTCTCCATTTGCTGATTTTCAGAGCCGTTCCAGAGTTGATTTTTCAGAAATTTTACATCTCTGCAGAGAATTAGTTTCTTTGAGATTGGATTGTAAAGCTTGTAAGCTTTAAATGTTTCACTGTATCCAGTAAAGATACATTTATCACTTCTATCATCCAGTTTCTTCCTTAATTTGAAAGGTATGTGAGTGTATTCTATGCATCCGAATGTCCTTAGATGAGCAACATTTAGCTTTGTCCCACTCCATGCTTCTTGAGGGACTTTCATCTTTAGACTGGTGGTTGGAGATCTATTCAAGAGATAAGCTGAGCATGATATTGCTTCAACCCAATAAGTATTTGACAAACATTTCTCTTTGAGTAGGCTTCTTGCCATGTTCATTATTGTCTGGTTTTTCCTTTTAGCCACTCCATTCTGTTGTGCAGTATACCTGGTTGTAGTTTGCATAATAATGCCTTGTGATTTGCTGAAATTTTCAAATTCGTTGGAGTTTTATTCTCCTCCTCCATTGGACCTGAGAGATTTTATATATTTTCCACTCTGTTTTTCAGCTTCTGCTTTGAATTCTTTGAATTTTGCAAAAGTTTCAGACTTGTGTCTGAGAAAATAGATCCAGATTTTCTTGCTAAAGTCATCAATAAACATTAGAAAATAAAATCTACCACCTATTGACTCTGTTTGCATTGGTCCACATAGGTCAGTGTGAACAAGTTCGATATGTTGTTTGGCTTGAGTGGAGGACTGTGGAAAACTAGTTCTCTTATGTTTTCCAAGTATGCAAGACTCACATGGGGCATTTTTCTCTTTGAAGATAGGGAGACCTTTTACCATGGAGTGCTTCTATAGAAGACTTAGACTTTGACAGGGTAGATGTCCAAATCTTGTATGCCCAACCATAGTTCCATTGGGGGTGCATGCACTTTGTGCATATGTTTGGATCACATTTGCAGTTCTGAGGGTCAGGGGAAACATCCTATTCTAAGTCATGTGGATTTCATAAATCAACTTTCTATTGGGGATTTTATCATATATCCTGCAAGATGATCCCTCAAAAAGTACCTTATATCCATGTTCAATGAGTTTTCCTACACTTAGTAGATTATGCTTCAGATCTGGAACATGATAGACATTGTTTATGTGTTTCTTTACGTTTTGTTTAGTAAGAATAGGTACAATTCCTTTTCCTTAAACTTTGACTAAGGAATCATTTCCAAGTGTAATATCAAATGAAATTGAAGAATCAATGCCTGAAAGTAAATCTTTCCTACCTATCATGTGATTGTTGCATCCACTGTCCAACAACCAGAGATCTTTAGGTTGTTCTTCAATCTTGTGACATGAGAGAAACATACCTTCTGAGGTTTCTCCTGTATGATTTGAGACATGTGCTCTACCTAAGAGATGATCTTCTTGCCTCTTCCTTCATTTATATTCATAGTACCATACTTTTTGTAGTAATAGCATTGTATTCTTGATTTGTCATTTGATATTCTCCCTTTGCTTCTCTGAGGCTGGAAATTTAGATTCTGGTGTTGTTGTCTATGACCTTGTAAATTTTGATTATGGTTCTATTGTCTATTACCTCCACTTGAGTGTTGGTTACTTGTAATGCTCCCTCTTCCTTGGTGACCTTTTCCTCTTTCTCTGCCTCTCCCTCTGCTGAAGGAAAATTGAGTTTTGAAGGCATTGGTGATTGACTCATCTGTGAGATGCAGTCTTGTCTCATGTGTCAACAGAGAGCCCATTAATTCATCTGTTGACAAATGTGACAGATCCTTGGATCCAAGGATTTTTGTAACGACCATTTCGAATTTCTTTGGTAAACTTCTGAGGAATTTCTCAACAATGCGTTGATTAGGGATGGCTTCACTAGTCGATATGATCTAGTTTACGATTCCCATGAATCTGGTCATAAATTGATCAACATTTTCAGAATCTGTCATGCTTAAAGTCTTGAATTGCATCCTCAAGATCTGCAGTTTGACTATTTTGACCCTGTCATTTCCTTGGTAGGATGATTTAAGGATGTCCCAGGCCTGTTTTGAAGTAACAATGCCTGTGATTTTTGAGAAAATCGATTCATCCAATGAATTTTGAATCCAAAATTTGGGTTTATTCTCTCTGTTCCTCTGTGTTTCCTGAGCAGCTGTCTGTTGTTTTTCATGGTGGCAAGGTCTGCTGGATCTGGTTCCACATATCCAAGATCCACTGGATCCCAACACTCATGTGCTTGCAAGAAGGATATCATTCGAAGAGACCAAAACTCATAATTCTTTCCAAGAAGAATCAAACCTTGAGTTGGTCCTAAATTTCTAGACATGACCATCTTTAAAGAATTTAACACAATAGAAAAAAAAATGTTAGAAAATTTTGTGTTTACCTGTTTCATGCACGTAAAACTAGGTCTTCAAATTTCTTTCAGTGACTTCGGACTGAAAAACACATGGTAGACCACTTCTTTAGCTTCGATCTGGTTGGACTTGACTTATTCGAGCGCAAGATCTATTGACTCAGAGCTCCGAGATCTGTTCTTTAGCAATTGTATCCCCTCTGATGACGGAATAGGGTTTTATGAGTTTAGTAGAGAGCCAAAGAAGGTATAGCTTCTCATATGACAGTGGGTGGAAAAACAAGGCACTACGAGCTTTTGCATTTTGAGACTTTACGTTTTCGACGCTGAAGGTAGTCGTTCCTTCGAATAGCCGAAATGTGAAATTGCTTCAAGGATCAATTATCCTCGTTTATTTGAGATCAATGGCCATAGTTTCTTTGGAATATAGTGATCAACTATCTATGATCCTCCACGATTAGAGATCTAACGGTCAAGATCTATACTCGATCAATGACTCAGATTATTTTAGAATTTTGTGTATCGTGAGTTCACGAGACTCTCACCTCTGATTTCCCGGTAGTCAAAATCGTGATGGAACTTGCATTGGCGATCCATATCCTCCTATTATCTGACATTCTGGATCCTTTCGGGATTTCACTAATCGGTATTTTGTGAATCTTGAACTCTCATCACGATGTTCTCCAAACCCCGAACTCCAAAATGGTGAAATTTTGATGGCGCTTGGATCTGCTGCCACCTGTCCTTTGAGATCGACAATCCTGATTCTCTCACAAAATATTCTTTCCCTAGTCTTCACCTTCATTCTCTCGGTGCCAAAAATGTCGATGGCTTCCGGATCTTCACCATCTGTCTCTCCAGATCCAACGGTTGGAGTGATTTCATGATTTCGAGATTTCGCGTATCGGGGTATGGAGAGAAATCTCCTCTGCTCCTCCAACTCCTGATTCCTGATTTCACGATAGCATCAGATCGATGACTCACGATCTTTCTTGATCCAATGGCTCAGATCGAGTCACGATTTCATGATTCGTGAATTCTCATCACAGTGTTCTCTGACCTTTACTCCCTCTGAGTCAGTGAAATGCAGAGATCTCGCCACGTGTCCTCCTTGATGGACAATCCCATTGATTTCAATATTTTGTGACTTCGCAAGTCGACTTTTCTCCTATGAACTCCAGAGGACTAAGCCTTGTCCACTTTCTCCTGGATCCGACGGTTATCGATCGTCTGTGCTAAATATCACGACTGAAAAGATTTTGTCTTTTCTGCGCACTCCTCGTCCTTTATGAACTCGATCGATGGCTCAGATCTATTCGTGGTGATGATCTTACGGCTGCGTCTGCTTGTCCTTTGCTTCTTTAGCGTGTTCTTTTCCACTTCTATAAAGAGTTTCTCCTGAAGAAGGAAATTCGTGAATCTTTCACGAATTTGAAAGAATTTCATGAATTCTTTAAAGAACTCACATATCTTTAATTGTTTCTGCCCTTTGCAACTCTTCTTCATGAATCTTTCACGAATATTTAAATGCTCACGATTCTTTATTGTTTCTTCCTTCTGCAGTTTCTGCTTCCTCTCACTTTATGTCTACAATGATCTTTTGAGAGGACTGACGGACTGCTCTCCAAGATTTGTGAAGAAACTATGTCCCATTCTCTCATTGACAGTTTAAGCTCTGTGCTTCTTAGGATCGGGTTGCTCTCCAGACTGTGTGAAGAGGCTTACGTCTGAAGCTCTGATACCATGATAAAATGACAAGCAAAAAATACAGAGAAAGAACAGAGAAGAAATAGTATTTTGTATATTAGTTATATTAGGAAAAGAGTACTTAGAGAAAAGGGAAAATAGCTAAGCTAAATAGGCTCAAGAAAATCAAGAACATCAAGAAATGATAGTACAGCTGGCCAGGATAGTTGGCAATGTACAGTCAGACTATTGAGGTTACATTATATTTAACAACATTATGATTCTCTTCAACATCCTCATGTAAAATGCCTAGTTGATCTTATGAAAATTAGAGCCTGAATTCAACAACTTTTGCTACCTTATGGCACGTTATTTTTTTCCACGTACAAGATTCCTACAAAAATAATAAAATTTTATATCTATTATACCATGTACCATTTACTTAAAGATTCACACAATTTTAAAAAATGCATAATTAACCAATATTTAAATGATAATCAACATGCATTGAAACCCTAATGGACAAAACTCATAAAACTAAAAAAAATAATTGAATTTGAACGAACATATAACTTTTAAAGAGAAAACTAGATTCTTAAAAAGAAATTTGGTTTTAAAAATTAAATCATTATATACAAGTTTAAAAAATACATCATCAAGCAACCAAAATTCAAAAATCATTTTAATGGAGAATTGTTGATGATACAATTTGGAAAAACAATTATCATCACTCTTTATACAAGGGCTTCATTTGAAATTTGATTGTGTATTTTATTTGTTTGTTTAATGGGTTGATGATATGTGTTACTTAAGGTTTAAGAGTAAGATACAATCATTTAAGGTAAACCATCCTAATAAATAAAGATGATTTTCCTATGCCAAATAAATTAGTTAAATAAAAACAAAAATTGCATTAGAAGTTTATAAATGGAAATCAATCATTCAAAGAGAGCAACAAAATATGTACAAATGATGA
>JZKD02S0899874.1:157478-175259 GCA_000966675.3 Picea glauca
CAACATCACAAAAATCAATAGGGGAAACATCATACACTACCTCATCCTTGAAGGGTTGGATGCCATAGGACAGGTGGTACTACTGGCTGACATAGAGATCTCGTCCCTGGTGAAGAAACCTGATGTTGTATGCCTGTGGTTGTGGTCTTGTCGACAACCATAACTCTTTGATGAACTCAGTTGAGGTGAGGTTCTTCTAGCCACCACTATCAACAATGAAATGCAATGGGGTCATCTTTACCCACATCTGTGAATGGAAGAGGTGCTCCACCTCTTAAGGATCTACTAGTTACTATGGTTGAATTGTTGCGATCATGACAATAGTAGTAGGGTATGCATTGATGATCTTTATATTTTCAATATTTTCTAGATCATATTCCAAATCATGGTTTGGCTCCATGTCTTTGACCTCGACCACTAATGAATGTTTGAAGAAACATTTATCAGTGTTGTTCCACGGGATTTAATGGATGTCACACCACTTCCTAGATTCATTCTTTGACTTTCCTTTACCTTTATTTTTCTATTTCTTGGACTGGTTGTTGAGAGGTTTTTGGTTAGGGATGTATTAATCATGTTTTGTTTGTTGCAGAATTGCATACCCAAACTCCCATTTCTTCTGGTGCCTAAATTTCTACGATATTTTGACATCATATCGATAGGTAACTCCCAATGATGATATGTTTAGGAAATCCATTTCGGTTTGGATGTACCTATGCAGAGCCACATGGTATTTCATAACTAGATGTCACTAGGAGTCTTTGATACCTATCTTGGTGTGCAAGGTATGGAAAGTATTTGTGAACTCTGATACTGTTTGGATCTTATCTTGTTGTAGTGTGGTCCATCTCATGTACTTGTCTTCGTATTTATCAATAGGGTAGTATTGTTCCTTGACCACATACACAAAAAAATCCCAATTTGGCTTAGCCCCATATATTCTAGATTCCTCTATGGAAATTTTCTCCAAGTAAGTTTCCCACCAATATTTGAAATGGTGGTGTTATAGAAATATTTGCCTTACCCCATGCAGCTTGCTCAGAAGGAATTTTCCATTTCCCTATGTAGACTTGAAGTCCCTTTTACACTTCCCAGAGATAAAAAATTATATTTTTCCACATATATGTGCCCTAACAACTACAAAACATGTGTATATGTAGGTTGCACCATTATAGTCGACGTACACTGGGTTTTGTGCCCAAAATTAAAAAAAATGTGTTGGGTTTCCATGTCATGTCACAAGATCCATGATCCTTGACCTTCCATATACTGGAAATGTTTTGAATCGGCCCTTAAGTTCCATTTGGAGGCTATAAATGTAGCATATCCAAGCCATGGAAGAGGATAAGAACTCAACTTTTGAGAGCAAAGTTACTTTGGAGAAATTATTCACCTAATTTTGAGTGTGTATCCCTTTGTCCTTTATAGCTTGAACACATTGTTCAACCCCCAAGATCTTCCCTCTCTGATGTTGAACCTCATTGTCTCTCTTATATGAGCTTTCATTTGGTGGAGGATTGAAGTGGTGGAGGCCCAGCTGGAAGGGACTTAGTTTCTTTGTTTTGAGACACGATGACACAAAATTTTATCATTCATACACTACTGTTGTTCATATTCTAATAGAAATACTCTTTTCTTATCCAATTAATGTCTTGAAAATATTTGAATTTTTATTCCATTGGTATATTTGTTATGGATATTGATGGATTATACTATTATATGTGATAAATTTATATATTATCACCATATGCTTGCATATATTGGTTGTTGAGGATAAGTTGCATGTATATATATTTGGGTCGAGTGCTCAACGGTGGTATTCATTGAACGTTTAGAAGAGGTAGGTGTTTTATATTGTATTGGTAGAATTTACATTTATATAGCATACTTAGGATTAGAGTTGATTTCTAGAGTCATTTCCATTTGTTGTGTTTTACCCCTTTCCATAGAGTGATTTTCCTCATAACAAAATTGGAAACCATAATGGGGAAAAAATACTCTATTTTCGGGGTTTGGAGTGTTTTTCTCCTTTGATTTCTCTTATCTAGCTTGAGTTTCATTGTCATCTAATTTCTTCACAACCTATTTTGATTTTGATTTTGAGTTTCTTTTCCTTATCCTTAACCTAACAGTGTTTTAATACATATTTTTGTTTTTTCCCTTGACAGACGCATACATATGCGAGTTTTCATTCTATAGGGCACATACATATGCAGTGTTTTCTTAAACAATCGCGTACACCAATTTTTTTTTTCTTGATTTCTATGTTTGGTGGTTGTTGGGTAAGTTTTGATAGTTGTTGAGTCTTCTTTGGTCTCTATCTGAATTGTTGAGTGCTTGCAGAGTGATATGGAACCTTTCTTTGGTTTAATTTATGGGCAGTTCTTCTTTCTGATCATTTTTTTTTATTAATTGTCCTTGCATCTTGGGCTGAGTGATTACTTCTTGGTATCCTACTTGGTTTGTACCTTTTTTCTTACAGTATGGTCTATATATCAAGTTGTTATTCAGTCCTTGCATTTTCATTCTTTATATTGAAAATACAAAAATGTACATTTTTTATATTGGCATTTGATCTTTGGCTTGTTTAATATTGATCCCGGTATACATGGAAAGATTGCATCTTATTGAAATTGTAAAGTTGAATTGAAAATTTCATTTGTGAAAAGCTTATCATTATTTGGATAATTGAAGTTAAGACTTATCATTATATTCATATTCATTTCTTACTTACTGAGTCATAACATCATTAGTTTCACAACCACATATTTTGAGTAAAGAAAGACATTAAAAGTAATGCTGATTAAATTAAAATTGATTAGAAACACTTTTATTTTTCAGAGTACACAAAGAAGCATAGGATTTAGTGCCTTGGAATAGGATTTTGTGAATAAACTTCTCCAAATCTATTAAAATCAACATATGCTTCTCACTAATGGGGTGGTGAAATCCATTGTATAATTGGTGACGTCAGGATGCTCACTCACATTGGAGTTAAGAATACGGTTGTTTGAAGTTGGTTGCAGAGATAGACCTCTAATATGTTCTTAGCATTAGAGATATTTCTGGGGATCTATTCATATATGGGGGTCCTGTTAGAACCTTTACCACTATGAGAGACAGTGATTTCTGGATTTTGAGCTCTGTTACCATCCACATACGGTGGACCTAACTTATGAATATTCTCCTGCATGTTGATTATTTCGTGGTGGATTTAGTTTCTTTACATAGGTAGCCACATAGGTTACTTGCAGGGATTATTCTACAAGTAACCTAAGTCACATAAGGGTCAGACAACACACAATATTTATGGGGGATTACCTCTTTGGGAAATCTGATGGACTATGTTGTTAATCCCACAAGGGCCCTTATAAGTGATTATGATACCTCTGATATTTTGAAGGGAGTGTCAGGCCCCTCTTGGGAGAGACATACCTACTCTAGTGAGGGAGTCAGCTTTTCAACCACCATATCATGTTTGTGTACATTGACTTTTTTTCTTTACTTTTATATTCTCTCTAATTATTAGTTGGCCTTAGGATTTTGTATTGCATCATGAGTTTTCATTTTTATGGTTAGTAGATCCCCCGTGACTCCCTTAATTAGCACTACCGAGCCCATGGTCTTTGCTCATTCCATGGGGAAGAATCCTTTTGTATTTCTGAGTGGTATGTCAAATCAAGATACTCAGCCAATACCTTGGGACTCTAATAATTTTTCTCTTCGTATGCTAGACATATCTTCACACTTTCCATCGTCTATCTCATCTTCTTATGTGAATCCTAGTTTTGGTTCTGGAGGCATGATGCCTCCTTGTTCTCCCTTTTTCGTTTGGTGGGAGTCATATCCCTCAATCAACTCTTATGGTAGGAGGTTGGAATATTCTTTCCTATGGATCCAATTCTATATTCACTTTTCCAAGAGCAACTTCTCAAATGGGAAGTCATTTTACTTATTACAACCCGTCCATATATCCTTCTTCCACTATGTGGGTTCCTACGAACACTTTCCCATGGAAGACCTTTGTCTGTCCTCTGGTATTTCATCTGAGGGGAGTCATTTTTATAGTATGGGAAACCCCCTTCACGAAGTTCCTTCATTTGGGGGAAACATATATCATCACCTGAGTAATCGGTGTCATGTCAGTTTCTCTTTGCAAGCGACTTGCTCAGTGATGATTCCCTTACAACCCTTTATGCATCAGTTTGGAGGATGATACCATCCTACTTAAGAGGGCCATGGTGTATACTAGAACCATTCCTGGCACACAATCTCTCAAAATCAGTCTTTCCAAGAACCTTGGTCTCAAATGTCGCAGCCAACTGCTGCAAGTCATGATGGAAGCACAAGTCCGGTCACTGCAAGTAATATTGGCATTATATCACCATAATATACTAGTCATGTTGGAGATAGATCAACAACCTATGCAATTCATGTTGAATACCAAAAAAAAATCATTGCATTTCATGTTAGGGGAAAAACTCTAGTCACTTCTAGTCACACTACACATATATCACTAACCTCTATTGGACATGTTGGGGATTCATCACCAACCTCTTCTAGTCATGTTGGGGATTCGTCAACAACCTATGCAAGTCATGTTGAATATTTTCTCCTAGTCTCTGCAAGTCATGCTGGGAGCATGTCACCATCCAATGCAAGTGTTAGGGTACTAACCTGCACATAAGTAGAGCAATATATTCAGATGTAATAAAGGTCAGTATTAATAAGGCCTTTCAATAAAATAGAATAAGGTAGATGTAAGAAGACCTAATAGAAGCTTCTTCTTCTAGAAGGATCTTCCTCTAGATGCTTCTTTTTAGTATAAATAGGAGTCGAGGGTATGAGAACCCTAGCTTGGATATTATTGTAATAGAGAACTTCTCAACTGGAGGTTGCCCCCTCGAATAGGCCTGTGAACATTGCTTTCTGAATCAAAGTGCTATTTCAGTTGTTGTTCTCATATTATTTCTGTGTTATTGTGGAGATTATGCTGGTTATATTACTGTTATTATTCCATTTCTAGCATTTTATTTCTATTCTGCGTATGTATTATATTTGGTACCTTACAAGTGGTATCAGAGCACTTTCCTTGGCAGAAATTGTGGGAATTTTTTTTTCAGGGTAGAGACATATTCCAGCATCTTTAAGCCACAGAGATCTATCGTTACGCGCATAAACCCACGGTTGATGTATTCATACACGCAGGAAATACAAGTGGTTCTTAAGAGCACATCTATTGGTACCCCTTTGAGTGGTAGCGCATCAGACAACACCTGTGTATGGATCGACCTAGATTTCCTGAAGCCCTCTTTAGATAAACCTATCGGCCGCTAGACTACTATATTGTCACCGAGAACATCACTTGGGAAGCTACTCTCTAGTACCTGGGTAGTCGGGTAGTACGGCTAAGGGTACGGTCTATCCTCTTTAGTTAGTGCCCTAGGATATTGGGTTGAGTACTACTGTTGGACCCCGCACGTATATCAGAGAGCTATAACACAGGGAAAACCCTTGTCTGTAGAACCCTTGAGTACCTAACCCTTGGGGAATAGAAACATAAACAAATTAAACTGGCCAGATCTATTACCATGCAATGGTGTTCAGGTTGCCCAGTAAATACACATTTATTTCTGGTTAAGAATTTGGGGATTTCAGCACTGCAGCATTCTTTAGACTGAAGTATAACCCTGCATCTATAGAAAAAAAAAAATTGAGACCTATTCCATTAGATTCATCTCTTCTCCCTTATCACATTCATTCATATCATTTTTCTTCAAAAATTTTTGACCCCACCCACCCCTTTTCAGTTCACCCATCCTCATGGCCCATACCCATAGCCAAGACCTGGAGTCTCGCTTCAACACCTTGCAATCTAGTTTCCTTGAGACCCAAAATGAAGTGAAACAACTCAGTTCTACTATTTCCTCCCGATATACATCCATCAGTACAACCATAAATGCATCCGTGCAATCCACAATGGAGGAAGTCAAACAAGAAATGACCACCCAACTTGAATCTGTCTTTGCATCACTCTGCACCAAACTAAAGATCCCTACCGATGACTCTTTTCCTGACGCACATCCAAAGACTGAAGGTGAAACCTCCTCCCATTCCCATACCTTTCAGCCCCATCACTTTCAACGTGACATACACCTTCCACGGGTGGATGTAACCAAATTTGATGGCTCGGACCCCACTGGTTGGGTCACCCAAATGGAACATTATTTCTCTCTATATAGAATTACAGATGACTTGGCCAAACTCTGGTATGGTGTTCTCCATCTAGATCAAGAACGCTGACAATAGTGGCAATGGAGAAAAACTTCCCGTCAAGGGTATATTGCTTGGACCCAATTAGTGATGGAGCTTTATGAGCTCTTTGACAATGACACCAACCATTTGGGCCATTTGACAAAATTGAAACAATCAGGAACAGTCGAATACTTCATAGTTGCATTTGAGCGCCTGGCTTTTCGAATAGAGGACATGACTGATGCTTTCTTTCGAGAGTGTTTTATCAGTGGACTCAAGGAGAATATTCAGGGCCATGTCCTCATCGCTCGACCTACGAGTTGGGTGGAGGATACTAAAAAATCTAAAGAAGCACAACAAATTGTTTCCTCTCAAAACTGTAAGCCTTCCTTTATCCCTCGCCCTAAACCAGTAAACCCCACTACTCCCTCCGCCCCATTAAAGATCCAAAAATTGACTTGGGCGGAAATGGTTGAATGCCAACTCAAAGGCCTCTGTTATAATTGTGATGACAAATATTTCCCGGGCCACAAATGTAAAGAACAAAATATTTTTATGGCCATCTCTGAGGATATTCTGGAAGAGGATGTTGAAACTCCCCTTGTGCCTGAGTCATCGGAAATCACTGACATAACCCCTCCCTCCGACCCTCTGAAAGTGGAACCAATCATTTCCCTAAATGCTCTCACCGGCTTCTCTACCCCTCAAACCCTCAATTTAATCGGTTACATCAAGCATCGAAAGGTCATCATTCTGGTCGATAGTGGCAACACCCATAATTTTATTCATTCTCGCATTGCCCGAGAAACCCATTTCTACATCCATGCTGTCAACAATTTCCAAATCATGATTTCCAATGGTGGTTCTATGAAATGTGACGGGCGCTGTGAAAATGTGCGTCTCCAAATTGGTGAATACCACCTAAAATCCCATATGTTTGCTATTGACATGGGCGGTTGTGACATTGTGTTGGGTTCAGACTGGATAAGGACTTTGGGTCCCATTCTCATGGATTTTAAGAACTTAACCATGCAATTCGACCAAGAAGGCCACCAATATAAATTCCAAGGCATCAGTGTTGGTTCACCTGAGGTCATCGATTCCCATTGCATGGAAAAGGTGCTCAAAAAAGGTCATTCTGGTGTCATTTCCCAACTCCATGCCATACAAGCCACAGAGACACCCCCAGTACCCCAATACCTCCAAGCCCTCCTCTCTAAACATCAAATGGTATTTTCCACTCCACAAGTAATCCCTCCTTCCTGCGGTGTTCATGATCATTCCATTCCCCTTGTACCAGGAAGCCTTCCCCCTAATATCCGTCTGTATCGCCACCCCTTTGTACAAAAAAATGAAATTGAGAAAATGGTCCAGGAACTCCTTACTGTAGACATCATCCATCCTAGTATGAGCCCTTACTCTTCTCTGGTCGTCATGGTACTAAAGAAATAAGGTTCTTGGAGAATCTGTCCTGACTTCCATGCTCTCAACAAACTGACCATTAAAGACAAATTTCCCATTCCTTTCATTAATGACCTCCTGGATGAATTGAGTGGTGCCCAATTCTTTACTAAACTTGATCTTCGCTCAGGCTATCACCAGATACGTATGAAATAGGCAGACATTCCCAAGACATCCTTCCACACTCATGAGGGCCACTATGAGTTTTTGGTCATGCCCTTTGGCTTGTGTAATGCCCCCTCCACCTTCCAGAGCCTCATGAACCATGTCTTCCACCCTTTTCTCTGTCATTTTGTCTTAGTTTTCTATGATGATATCCTCATCTATAGAAAAACATGGATAGACCATCTTACCCATGTGGATCGAGTTCTCCATCTACTCTCCCAGCACCAACTTTTCTTGAAACAGTCTAAATGTGCCTTTGGTGCCTCGGAAGTAGAATAATTGGGTCATCTGGTTGGCAAGGATGGTGTCAGGGTGGATCCAACAAATATTGAAGCTATGCAAGACTGGCCGCACCTAAAGAATCTCAAAAGCTTGCGTGGATTTTTGGGCTTAACAGGATATTATCGCAAGTTTGTTCAGAATTATGGAAAGATTGCAGCACCTCTCACTGCTCTTATAAAAAAGAACTCTTTCACTTGGACCCATGTCACTGCTCAAGCTTTCCAAACCTTGAAGATGACCATGTGCACCACTCTGGTTCTGGCCCTTCCTGATTTCACAAAGACCTTTGTGTTGGAATGTGATTCCTCTGAAAAAGGAATCGACGTTGTCCTTATGAAAATAGGTAGACCTTTGGCCTTCACCAGCAAACAACTATCTGAAAGGAATCTGGGCAAACCCATTTATGAAAAGGACATGTTGGTTATTTTGCATGTCGTTGATCTATGATGCCCTTATCTCTTGGGGCAACGTTTCCAAATTAAGACAGACCATCAAAGCCTAAAGTACTTTCTGGAACAACGCATTTCCTCCCCGGAGAAACAAAAATGGGTGACTAAACTCTTTGGATATGATTATGAAATCATTTACAACAAAGGAAAAGACAATGTGGTGGCAGATGCACTGTCGATAAAATATAAAGACGAAGGATCGCTTTTTTCTCTTTCCTTCACTGTACCAAATTGGATCCAAGTTGTTCACCAGGAATGGCTACAAGATCCCAAAAGCTTGCATCTGATCCAACAATTGCATACCAATGCTCCAGTTCCCCCAGGGTACTCTTGGCTCCAGGATGAGCTTCGATACAAAGGTCGTTTGTATTTAAGTAAACAATCAAAGCTTAAATCCACTGTACTTTCTGAGCTTCATGCTACACCCACAGTGGGGCACTCCAGGTTCACCAAAACCTATGACAGGGTCAAACGATCTTTTTCCTGGGATGGCATGAAATAGGACATCCATAAGTTTGTATATGAATGTGATGTGTGTCAACGCAACAAGGGAGAAATAGTCAAATCTTCGGGCACACTACAACCGCTTCCGATCCCAGCTGCTATTTGGAAGGATATATCTATGGACTTCATTACCGGCTTACCCAAATCAGGAAATAAATCAGTCATCATGGTGTTTTTGGATCGCCTTTCCAAGTATGCTCATTTCTACGCTCTTCAACACCCATTTACTGCATCCACGGTGGCTCAACTTTTCATGGACCAGGTCTTCAAGCTTCATGGAATGCTTCACTCTATTGTTTATGATCGTGACCCAACTTTCACAAGCAATTTTTGGCAAGACCTGTTCAAGCTTCAAGGCACCCAATTGCATCTCAACACAGCCTATCATCCCCAGATTGATGGTCAAACAGAAGTTGTCAACAAATGCTTGGAAACATATCTAAGGTGTTTTTCCTCTGAAAAGAAAAATCAATGGGTTCAATGGTTACCCCTAGATGAATGGTGGTACAACACTTCCTATCATATAGTTACACGCATGACTCCTTTTGAAGCAATTTACGGACAAAATACACCTTCAGTTCTCTCATACTTACCGGGTACATCGAAGGTCCAGGAGGTTGACCAAACACTTACAGTTCGAGAGGATATTCTTTATACCCTCAAAGAGAACTTGGTCATGGCACATAATTGCATGAAGAAACAAGCAGATCAAGGTCGCTCTGAACGTCATTTTGCAGAAGGGGATCAGGTGTTTCTACGACTGCAACCATACAAAAAAACTTGCCTCAAGGCCGAGCATTGTCAGAATCTAGCGCCTAAATTTTATGGTCCTTATACCATTCTCAAGCATGTGGGACAAGTCGCCTATTAGTTAGCTCTGCCCAATCATTTGAAACTACATCCTATTTTTCATGTTTCATGCTTAAAGAAGGTAATTGGAACTCAATGTCAAATTGAAACCACCCTTCCTGAGTTAGCTGAAGAAGGATCCATTTGGATACAACCAGAAGTAGTTTTGGACCAGTGTGTGCATCGCCTATGTCAGAGAACCATCAAGGAAGTTCTCATCCAATGGAAAGATACAACTCCCGCCGATCCCACTTGGGAACTAAATACCATTCTACAGCAGTTTCCACATCTGAGGCCTTGAGGACAAGGATGTTTTTAAGTGGGCGGACATGTTAGGGTCCTAACCCACACATAGGTAGAGAAATATATTCAGATGTAATAAAGGTCAATATTAATAAGGCCTTTCAATAAAATAGAATAAGGCAGATGTAAGAAGACCTAATAGAAGATTTCACTTCTAGAAGGATCTTCCTCTAGATGCTTATTTTTAGTATAAATAGGATTCGAGGGTATGAGAACCCTAGATTGGATATTATTGTAACAAAGAGCTACTCAACTGGAGGTTTCCCCCTCGAAGAGGCCTGTGAACATTGCCTTCTGAATCAAAGTGCTATTTCAGTTGTTGTTCTCATATTATTTATGTGTTATTGTGGAGATTATGCTGGTTATATTACTGTTATTCTGCCATTTCTAGCATTTTATTTCTATTCTGCGTATTTATTATATCTGGTACCTTACAACAAGTCATGCTAGGGGCATTAATATGATTGAGAAGCCTATATGTATAGGATGTAAGCCCAAGTTCCTTTGGTTACTTTGCAATGGAGTTCATATGACTCATATGTGCCATGCTACTTCCATGGTATAAGAAGCATGGTCCTTATCTGATATCCCTTTGGGTTTTAAGTCATCTTTGGTTTCCCAACTTTCTAATCCTTCTTTGTCTGATACAATGGTCATGACGATGAAATTTTCGACTGACACCACTCTTGTTTTGGGGAGTGATGCGTCTCTTGACCATGTTATCTTGCATCATGTTCAACCAGAGGTCGTGTTGATGCAATATTCGGTCGACACCACTCATGTTTTTGGTAGTGATGCTTCTCTAGACCATGTTGTCTCACATCCTATTCAACCAACAGTAGAATTAGTGGTCATAACAATGCAATCTTTGGTCGATCCCACTCTTATCTTGGAGAGTGACAAGTCTAAGGAAGTGACATTGTTGATGCAATCTTCAGTCAATCCCACTCTTCTTTTGGAGGGTGATGTGTCCTTCGACCAAGTCCTTAGCATTTATGTTCTTCTACCTTCTGAACAAGGTATCATTCCACTCTCTTCAAGTATGCTCCCACGAGGTCCTAGGGTGCTTTCCTTTGATTGGAATGATATTGTATATCCTCCAATTCATTCTTCTATACCCTTCCAGATAAGGGGCATTCTTTGATATATTGTATGTAAGGTAACCTCTTCAATTATTTTATCCTCCTTGACCTAGAAAGATTTGTGTTTTCCCAAGCTTGTGTCATCTATCTGTGATTTGATGAATTTCAACAAAAGTATTGCATGGGAACCCTAGCCTCCCCCGTGATATGCTGCTTAGAAAAACATTCCCGAGTCTTAGTTAAGCTCTTTTCCAACTATCTAAAAAAGAGAAAGCATTGCCGAGTGAACTTTTCTCTTTAACACTCGTTAAATGGATTTGAAAGAACATATATTTCGTGTAAGTTTATCCCTTTTTCAAGCCAAGTAGACTAATTTTGAAAAATGAATACTCTAGTCACTAGTGGATAAAAGAGTTCTTCTAGGTATTGTTTTATACTTTTTCGGGCCTAGGGGACTACATTTACAAAAAAGGACATTCTTTGGATTTAAGTTGTAATTGCATTCCATTATCCTACTTGAAGTATTGAGCCTATTTTTGGTTCCAAATGTTTCTTTATAATCCTATTACCTCAGCAATTTGCATCACTAGCCAAGAAGAGTCTTTTTTATATCCTTTTCATCTTGACACCTTGTACCCTAAGAGGAAACATTCCCCAAGTTTTCACATCCTACATGCACCTCCTTGCATTAAGCATAGGTATGTTCCACTATTGGAGCTAGTTTTTTACTTGTGACACTCGTTTCCTCCACTGTATCATAGCATTCATTTTATTATGAAAAAGAAACAAAATATGGCCGGGAAAAGAATATTATCTCATATTGGCAGTAGTTGTGTCGCCTCTGAACATATAACAAACTTTCGAGTCCACTTGCAATCAAAATTTTGTGTTTATAATGAACTTTAGAAGCTAATATCATTACTTAGAGTTTACTCCTCTGCCTAGTTACTCTTCGAGTCCCTATGGAGAATTTGATTGGTGCCTCCTACATCATAAAGTTTCATTATAAATTCTATGCTGCTAGAGTCCTCCATATTTCTCATGCTCTTTTTCAAAGGATGTCTATAATCCTAGGTCCGCCATTTCTCATAACTCTTGACTTTGCATATTATCCATACCCTCAGTGTATCTTAGAGTCACATGAAGTTATATACCTATTATGCATTCTGGTCCCACTTTCATTATGGGTAGGTAACCTTGAACCAAACAGTCAAAATCTCCTCATTGGTCGTTGACTGGGGGGTTTCCCTTATGTTCGACAGTAATAAATATATTCACACATTGGGATTCATGCAATTTCTTGGATACCATTACCCTTATTGGTGGTTTCCTCTCCATTGTCATAAATTTTTCTTATTGGTTGTTATTCAGAGGGTCTCTTTCATGCACTACTTACATATTGTGTATGTGAGATATGCACAGGTTCATTGGTTCATAAACATCATCTCTGTCAGAGTTCCTCCAAATCATCAAGCTATTGCTTTGTACCTCATGCTGACTACTGAGAGATGCCTTAACTCTCTCCTTTTTGTATCATCCCCGACCCTCCAAAGAATGGGTAATGCTACCATGCAGAATATACACTTATATGATATATATGGATTTTAATGATTTTAAAACACTTAATCACGATAACACATAATTACTGCTACTGGTTCAGATTCAAACAATATTAACAGTAAATCCACATGCAGCGGAATACATGATAACATTCAAGAATCACAAAACATGCATAAGATACATAATTAAGCACAACACTGATACTTATCATTTAGCTGGAGTAAATCCACCAACTGTGTGCAGACCTTTCACGAACCTCCCAGCCTTAGACTGCGTTGCTCATCACTTTCAACAGTAGGTCACCCCTGAGCTAGGACTAAACTCCATCAGGAAAGGGAATTCTAGGATTGGCAAGGACAACAAGGAAGTTACACAAAGAAAGAGGAAGGATCTTTTATCCTAGGACCCACTTACATCCACAACACACAGACCCTCATTCCCAACATGCCTGCTCCACCCCAGAAGGATACACCTTCACTAATACAAGTCCATCAACCAATACACCTCCCTTACCTTGGGCTTCGGAAACATGCTAGACCAGAAGTCTCAGAGTATTGTAGCTGCTACGGGACTCCCTTCCAGGAGAACTCACTTCCCAACAAACTATCCCACCTGGGAGAGATGCTCTCAGGCTTGACAACCTGACTCTTCAACCAGTCCTCGACTTAGCTATAGCTGGGTATGGGTGACAACAACAACAACAGGGAGAAATGGGTATGGACACCCAAAAAGACAGCAGCCTAACACTAAGTCACAACATGGCTCAGGCCACTAAAATTGCGTCGAGATTCACAAGAAACATCATGGGAAAACTTCACAAGTTATGGTTTCAGAGATGCGTGAGTGTATCCAGAGTTCAGACGAAGGAGGTCTCGTTTTAGATGGAGGATCAGAGAATTGTAGGATAAACTTTCAACATGAGCTGACGCTTCAACTTTAACTGCATGAACCCAGGTTGATACTTGTCTTCCTAGAGATACATGCTCTCCATTTAGCCTACTTCCCACTTTCTAGGAACTTAGTATAGCACTTGATCAATTCCCCACCATAGTATTTAGGAATTAATATTAAGATATTATTCCTCTAGAGGTAATCCCCCTAGCTTATCCCCTAGGCCCAAATACTTAGCCCCCCCTTTCCTTACCCTACCTACTGGAGATTAGTCCCCCATAACTCTTCTTCATGGTCGGTCTACATGAAACAATGTTTATATTTTATTAATAATGTGAGTACTTACGGATACAAAAATCAGGCTCATTGGCCTTGGCATCTGTCTCACCAGCCTAATAACCACATAAGTCATTCATCTTGTAACCACTTGGATCACCACCCTATATGAAAAATTGCAACTCAGAATGGGCTCGGCCTTGCGGTATTAAAATCCCCTCCCCTTATTTTTGCACTATCCGCAGTGAAATTTATTTACAAAACAACAACAAGATTTCCAAAATCTTCAAAACGATGTGGGTACTCTTCCTGCATATCATCTTCATGCTTCCATGTTGTATCCTTAGGACCATACTAGGTCCACTAGACTTTTACAAGCCTAATGGCTCAATTCTAGACCTACTTGATTTTCCGGTCCAATATACGCACCGGATGCACCTGCAAGATGCCTTCTTTCTCCAGTTGAATCACATTCCAATCGATTACATGATTAGCATCATGTATATTTTTCATAAGAAGTGAAATATGAAACACATTATGTACAATCATGGATGCAAGCAATGAAAGCATATATGAAACTGGTCCAATCCTTTCTAGGATTTCAAACAGTCTGCAAAATCTAGCTGGAAACATGGAATAGTTTCCCAGCTTCAGGGAACTTCTGTTAGCTTTCACTTTCAGGAAAACATGCTCTCCCACTTTAAACTCTTTGTGGATTCTATTTTTATCAAAATAACTTTTCTGCCTGGCTTGGGCAGCTTTCAAATTCTATTTAATCTTCAACATTTCCTCTTCCATTTCATTGAGTAACTCTGGTCCAACTATTTCTCTATCAGCTGGGTTATCCTATCTTACTGGAGTATTTCACTTTCTGTCGTAAAGTGCTTCAAACAGGCTCATCTTCAGTGATGCTTGATACCCATTGTTGTAGGCGAATTCTACCAAGTGTAGGTAGTCTTCCCATTTAGATAGTTTGTCCATCACATACATCCTTAACATGTCTTCTATCACTTGGTTCACCCTCTCTGTCTTCCCATCAGACTCAAGATGATAGGTTGTGCTAAAGTTCAGATTCATTCCAAACCCCTTGAATAACCCTTTCCATAATTTTGAGGTGAATTTCAGGTTTCTGTCACACACAATTTTCTTGGGAACACCATGCAATCATGTTATTTCCCTCATAAAGATATCAAAAACATTATCTACCTTGTGAATAGTCTTTAATGGAATAAAATGGACAACTTTCATAAGCTTGTCCACCACCACCATGATTGAATCATGTTGCTTGCTGGTTTTGGGAAATCCTGTGATGAAATCCATTGTCACCACTTCCCACTTCCACTCAAGGATGGGTAAAGGTTGTAGCAACCCTGCTGGGTGCTTGTGCTCAAGTTTAACCTTCTAACACTCCATACATCTGTCGATGTATTCTGTAATTTCCTTTTTCATACCTAGCCAAAATTAATGGCTCTTGACTACTGCCACAATTTTATGATATCTAGGCTGCCTAGTATAAGGCACAATATGCATTTATTTCAAAATCGTAATTTTCAATTCCTGGGAATCGGGTACATAAACTTTGTTTTTGTACAGGAGTGTTCCATCAGTTTCCAATTTATAATCATCCACTCTCTGTAGCATCTTACCTTGTTGTAGCTTTGCTACCAATTCCATGTACTGCAAATCTGCATTTGCAACTTCCAAAATGTTTCCTTTAATGTTGGTTTGGTACATGCTAATGGTTGTAGCATGTAGTTCATGCATTCTCTTGTTGAGTGAATCATCCACTTTGTTCTATTTTCCTTTGATATTCTTGATATCAAAGTCATAATCAGAAACGAATTCTAACCACCTACATTTCATTGCATTCAAGGTTGGTTGATCAAACAAATACTTCAGACCGTTATGGTTTGTCCTTATCTCAAACCTATTTCCCATGAGGTAATGCCTCCATTTCTTTAGAGCGTGCACTATGGCTGCCAACTCCAGATCATGAGTTGCATAGTTTTTTTTATGCTCTTTCAAGTTCCTAGACTCATACCATATTACAAATCCATTCTGGTTGAGGACTCCTCCTAGTCCTTCTTTGCATGCATCCATGCACACTATGAAATCCTCATTTGGATCTATAATCCTCGGGATTGGAGAGCTGGTTAACAAATGCTTCAATAATTGGAATCTCTTCTCACATTCTTCATCCCACTAAAACGTTTTCACCTTCCTTTGCAAGGAAGTGGTAAGGTGAGCTATCCTTGAGAACCCTGCAATGAACCTTCTATAATAGCTAGCCATACCCATAAAGGATCCGAATTCTATCACATTCTTTGGTGCTAACCATTCTTTGATGGCTACTATCTTCTCAGGATCTACAACTATCCCATCCTTTGAAATGATATGGCCCAAGTAATGGATCTGATTTTGATAAAATGAGCATGTAATGATCCCAAGCCATTATGAAAGGATCATAACTGTTTTCGTGTCTTTTAAAAACTTTTTCCAGGTTGTGGTATTTCTTCAAACACTTTGTTGATCTACTTTTTAGATGTGTTTATATGTGTGTATACAACAAATAACAGAAAGAGATAACCATGGAACAGACCTCAACCATATGCAATAAGATAGACAAGCCAAAACATCTCAATTCTTCTTTATTCATAAAATAGAGAAACCTGCTACAATGAAGATTCCGATCTGGAATGCTCAACAGATGGCCAAGAAGATAGACAATAGATAAGAGCTAATACAAAATGCTCCCGCTAATACAAAATATGCCTCAAAATAAATGAAGATCGATACAAGTAGATCTGAATGCCAAACTCTCCAGCTGAAGAATGCCACGCTCTAATAGAAGGCTGAAACCCTCAATAACTTGGCCCTGCTGCCAAAAGTGTCCAATCACCCTAAGAAATATGCCAACTAATAGATCGGGAGATGGTAAGAACAACCCAGGTGCTCGAATCTCCAAGATTCCTCTCAATCTCTGTAGATATGAAATCCCCCACTGAATGGTGCACCCCACTGGGTGACTGAAGCCCTAAATAATTTGGCCCTACTAAAGGAGGCCTCCAAATGCTTTGAAACTCTCCAGAAATATAGATCAGGACACTGAAAGTCACTAGGTGAAGTCTCAGGGTCAGATCTAAAGTGTAACCCCTCCAAACGGACTAGATCTGGATCTCAAAAATGCCCTCCTTCTCTTCAATTCGCCCCACTACTCAAGAAATAATTTGAGCCATAAAACTATATCAGAAAGCACTAGATCCGATGTCCAAGGCCCTATAATAAAAAACCAAGTGATAGAATCCTCAACGGCCTTGTCAATCTCCTACAACAAATCTCTCTCCAAGGATGGTGCGCCCCCCTTGCTGGAAACCCCCAATGGTGCGCCCTCCTCCTCTTCCTGTGCCTGTGGCTGTGTAGAACCTCCTGCACTAATGTAGATATGACTAGAATGGTGTGGGAAAGTATTGCATCTCCGAGACCAAGCTTGGGACAAGCTAGGTGGAATCTTTCACCACTGAATTGTCCTCTAGGGTTTGTTAAGTCAAAAACCTCAAAACCCCCAAGAGATGGGCTCACTAGCGAAAGTCAGATATCAAATTGATAAACATACATGAATGAATGAGAAGAGGCCCTTGCCTTTCCTTTATACTTTTTGGCTCACCTTGTCCCTCCAAAGTGACTTTCATTTTATTAATATTTAA
>JZKD02S0899875.1:0-14024 GCA_000966675.3 Picea glauca
CGCACATACAGTGTAGCAGCTCGAAGTTTACTTACCCTGGTTTGACAATTCAGTGTTTCAGGTCATTAAAATCTTTAATATTGCAGCCTGACAGAAGTCAAGGGAAAAATACCCAAGAATAATATATTTACTTGCGGAGGAGAAAAGACTGGCACAAATGCTGGTGATCTGCCTGAGATCCAGAAAGCAATGCCCAAGGAGAACATGTATGACCCTATAAAGCATAGGATATTCTTTAAATATGAAATAGAATTTTTCCAGAGTATCCCTAGACCTAAAATAGAAGAAAACCCCCCTCAACCCACCTTTTATCCTAAGATTGCACAATTCCCTACCTCACCCCCTGCACCCTGAAACCCTGTAATCCCGATGAGACAACCTGAGCGGTTGCAAAATGTAGTCAACCTTTGGTTTCAACTATTTTATGATATTCTTGGGAATGCCTAGCTGACAGAGAAGTTGCGCAATTCCCTGTATCTAGTCCTAGGAATGGAGGAATCCACAGGAGCTAGAATAATGACTAATATTCCTGAGAAGAACACTCAGAGAGTGCAAAGAAGGAAAATACAGACTAGGAAAGAGTTTAGATTAGTAGCCTAGTTAAATGAGTTTGAGATTAAGGATGTTATGTTAGATCTAGGATCTGAGGTTAACATATTGCCTAAAATGACTTGGGAAGATTTAGGGAAATCACAGTTGACATATTCCCCAATCCAATTGAGAATGGCCAATCAATATTGTGTTTTCCCAATAGGAAGGCTGGAGAATGTGGAGATAGATGTTGCGGGAGTAAAGAGTGTAGATGATTTTGAGGTGATCGAAATAATGGGGGATAAGGACCCTTATCCTGCACTACTTGGGATTGATTGGGATTATGATAACTATGCTCTTATCGACTTGAAGAGGGATACTATGACATTTGAATCAAAGGAAATAAAATTAGTTCAGCCCTTGGATTTGTATGTAGGCCCTCGATACACGGAGCCAACAGAAAACAATATGGAAGGAGAGGATCTAGATCAGTTATATGCCGTAACAACAGGAATGAGAGAACACTACATCAATCCTATGACCGATGGATCAGTAAGTTGGAGGAGCATACGATCGGTGGATGGAGACTCAGAACTAGCATTTGACAGTTGGCAACAAGGTGCATATGAAATATTTTCAAGATGATGTGAAACTGTCAGAGCAACAAGATGGGTTGGAAACAAGGTCAGAGAACAACCGACATACAATGGTACCTCAAACCTTGGCAGTTTTATGGTTAGCATGGAAGAAAAGATAACAAAAGATCAAAGGATCGTAGTTCTTGACTTAGCCCTAGAAGACACACCTGCTAGGTGGTGAGCTAGTCACAAGGTAGTAATTGAGAACGAAGATGATGTGAAGCATGCTATCCAGTGTAGATTTCAAGATAAGGAGCAAATGAAATCATAGATGCAGATGGATTTTCAATTTGCGAAACTGTTCAATGGACAATTTGATCCTAAAGCACATACCGAACAATGTGTAAGATAGTGGAAAGTTGTGGAAGTACCATATCAATTGTGGGTTCAAGTGTTTCCCCATTCGCCAGGTCTGATACCGAAATCGTGGTACATTCATGAAGAGACCAGAAGGCAGATCAACAATTGGAAAAATTTAGAAAATAAATTTTGCAAGGACTTCTCTTTCACAAGTAAGTGCCCTGAGCTTAAGATAGTCCTGCAAATAATTAAAGAAATTCTTTTTACTGATGCTTGTAAACGAAAATCAGACCTAGTGGTATGTGCCAATCATGATCAAGTGCTTCAGCCTAACCTTCACTTGGACATGAACAAGACACCCATAGAATGCTACAAAATCGAGAAGGATTTGGAAAACCCTGATGATTTAGAAGAACTAAGAAATTTAGCTATTAAGGAAACATAAGGAAGTAGAGAAATCCATAACACACTACCTAGTCAGAATGATAGCTCTTATAACTATCCACTGAAGTTGAAAAAATTCAACATAGGAACTACTGAGAAACCTAAGATAACTGTCGTAGGATATTACTGGGATGAGAAAACTAGCCACGAAATACATAGCCTGTTGTGGGAGTATGAGGACTTATTCCCAAAGACATTCTCTCAACCAAAAGGGATAAAAGGGGCTACGGGAGAGATGAAAATTGAACTAAAACCATGATCAAAACCTATAAGGCATAGACCATTTCATCTTAACCCGAGGGTGAAAGACAAGGTTAAGAGGGAAATAGACAAGATGCTTGAGGGCAGACTTATTTTCCCAGTTGAAGAATCAGAGTGGGTGAGCCCCATAGTCATCCAGAGCAAGAAAGGTACATAGGACATTAGGGTAAGTGTATACTACATAAGCCTTAATTTTTCCTGTGTGCATGACCATTTTCCCACACCTTTTATTGATGAGGTGGTAGAACAGGTTGCGGGGAAAGAGTCTTACTCATTTACAAATGGATGTTCAGGGTATCACCAAGTAAGAATTACTGAAGAAGACAAAAAGAAGACCACATTCATAACAAAATGGGGGTCATTTGCATATAATGTGATGCCCTTCGATCTAAAGAACGCCCCTATAGTTTTTTCCCGGATTGTAATAGCAGCCTTCCGAGAATTTATTCAAAAATTTATAGAAGTATATATGGATGACTGGACGGTGTACAGTCTGTTGAAAGAACACATAGCGCTACTATGACTGATGTTTGATCGGTGTAGTTAAGTACAAATATCTTTTAACCTCAGAAAGTGTATCTTCTATGTGCCACATGGAAATATATTAGGCCACATAGTATGAAAAGAAGGGGTGCTGGTAGACCCAACCAAAGTTGCAGTCATTTTGAATATGCCACCACCTACAAGCGCTAAACAATTGTGTTCAACGCTGGGGCACACAAGGTATTATCGCAAGTTCATCAGAAGGTATGCGAATATTACCGCACCCCTAGAAAATATACTAAAGAAGTCTGAATTGTTCCAGTGGACACTAGAGTGTGATCGAGCGTTTGACATCCTGAAGGAAAATCTTAGCACAACACCTATTTTGATATTTCCAAATTGGGAAAAGGAATTTCATGTGCACGTGGATGCATCAGGTATTTCCCTGGGAGCCATCTTAGCGCAACCAGGAGATGGAAATACGTATTATCCCATCTATTTTTCTAGCAGGAAGCTATCACAAGATGAACACAACTATACAACCACAGAAAGGGAGGGTTTGGTTATGATTTATACTCTACAAAAAATTAGACATTACTTGTTAGGCTCCCATTTTAATTTTTTACTGATCATTTTGCGTTAAAATATCTAGTTAAAAATCCTCTCTTGGAAGGAAGTATTTGTCGATGGTTGTTACTGTTTCAGGAATTTTCATTTGAGGTGATCATCAAACCTGGAAGATGCAATGTGGGTCCCGATCACTTGTCTAGATTGGAGTCAGGGGAGAGTGGTGGAGAAATCAATGATCAGCTCTCAGATTCAGACTTGTTCCGAGTTGAGGCAGTACTAGAGTACCTGGAAGACATAGCAATTTTCCTGAGTACAGGGGCCTACCTAGAAACGTACTCTACAACTCAGAAATGCTATATGGTGGTTCAATCAATGGACTATCAATTGATCGCAAGGAAATTGTAAAAGTTGGACATAGAAAATATCCTCAGAAGGTGTGTTTTGGACCATGAAAGACAAGGCATCTTGTGGGAGTGCCACAGTGGAGTTTCGGGAGGCCATGTTGGAGGAAAGGAAACCGTGCAGAAAGTCCTCCAAGTTGGATTATGGTGGGCCATGCTCTTCAAATATGTAGAGGAATATGCTAGAACTTGCAAAGTTTTCCAAAGAGTAGGTAAGCCATCAAGACGAGATGAATTGCCTTTTCATCTAGTTCAATATCTACAAGCATTTTCGAAGTGGGTGGTTGATTTTATTGGACCAATCAACCCCATGACTAAGCATTCAAAGGCCAGGTATATTATCACCGCAACCAATTACCTGACACGATGGGATGATGCAAGATTTTTTTAGAATTGTTCGATTGATACCCCTGCCAGGTTTATCTTTGAAAACATTATCACTCGATTTGGATGTCCTAGGAGTCTGACTAGTGATAAGGGTGGTCATTTCATCAGTAGTACAATAGAAAATCTTACAATAGAGTTCTTAATCCAACATCATAAAATAATTCCCTACCATCCACAAGCCAATGACATAGTGGAGGCATTTAACAATATTATGGAAAGAGGTTTGAGGAAGGTTTGTTGTGCAAGCAGGGAAGATTGGGATGACAGAGTCCCAACAATTTTGTGGGATTACAAGATGACCACGAAGAAACTTCACAAGTATACTCGATTTCAGCTAGTCCATGGGAAAGAGGCCGCGGTACCCATAGAATTCATTACCCCTAGTATCTACATCGCACAAGTTACATATATGTCATAGGATGAATCAGTTGCGCAAAGTGTTATGGAGTTGCAATAACTTGATGAGACCGGGTTTTTAGTAGACTTTCATCAAAAAGTTAAGAAATCCAGGAAGAAGGCTTGGCACGAAATGCATATTAAGGCAAAAACATTTACACAAGAAGATAAGGTCCTACTTTATGACGAGCAATAAGAGAAACATCTAGGTAAGTTGCGCATGCATTGGTTGGGCCCATTTATAGTTGTGGAGATCCAACACTTTGCAGCAGTAAGACTAGCGCAACTGGATGGTATGCTTTGGCCAGGATGGGTGAATGGAAACCTCCTAAAAATCTATATTTCTCAGGACTGAGCTAAAGGATTGTTTCTCTAGTCCAAAGGAGCATGTATAGTAGATAGATTTAAATTTCAACAATTTCTTTAAATTCAGTTAATAAAGTTAGAGTGTGCATTGTTGCGCCATGACATGTTTTTTTTTTTTTCCAGTCTAAGCATTACTTTGGTACATAACTAATTACTCAACAACACATGATCAAAAGAGCTACGAGTACATTGATGGAGGCATTAAATATGATGGGGACCCCATTGTGGTCGGAGGGAGAGCGAATCCGAATGGAATCACAGTCCATGTGCCACATGCACCATGTCCATTCATATCCTTTATGGTCGCTACAGTAACTCGTCTGAACTATGTTAAACCATAAAGACACGATACATGAAGATTCCCTTGGTATTCATGCCAGGATTATCAATCGTTCAAATGGTAAGGGCTGAGGCTGACCACGTCCTTGTCCAACTTGTTCAGTAAATGCAAGAATCACTTGAAATATTTACCCCGTTAAACAATACCGTCGGACACCTCAACTCCAAGTTGTGTTTATAAGATTAATCATGAGTGGCCTTAGGAGCAATGATAGAGCCTGTTGACTAGCATGAGTATAAGGATGCGCAAACTTAGTGGAAGACTTATTGTTTGCTATTTTGTGTTTGAAATTTCTAAACTGTCATAGAGCCTGTTGACTGGCATGAGTATAAGGATGCACAAACTTAGTGGAAGACTTATTGTTTGCTATTTTGTGTTTGAAATTTCTAAACTGTCATAGAGCCTGGAAAATTCTCTCAGTCGCGACCCTGAAGCCCAATACAGTTGGTCTAATTCTCTTATCAGCCCAGAGCAACGATTTCGAGAGCTATAGGAAGCTAAAGTTCAGTCTCCAAAGAAGCAGTTCCAGACGAGCCATGTGATCCCCTGGTTGAGGTCGTGGGTGGCCTCAAAGGAAAGGTCGAGCAATTGAAGCTCCTCGACCTCGATTTAACAGACCAGGTTTTATTCCCATAGATGAACATTGACGTGTTCTGGGATGTGGATCCAGATGATATGGGACAGATACAGTTCATGTCAAAGCTAGAGTTTATCAACCTCTTTAACTCCAGCATCGTGAATCTCCAAGACTTGCCAATTTTCAACACTACTGCTGAGGTTGCGCGTTGTACCAAATTCCTTATCAACCGAGTGCATGACAGGAGCCTATGGCTCAATTGACAGTATCCAATTCATGTAGAGAATATCCATCAACTCATGGGCCTATCCATTGAAGGTGAATATGTATCAAAAGGGTTCCAAGGCCCTAGTAAACATGGTAATAAAAAGGGAGAACCCAACCTATATGAAATATTTCATGCATAGAGAGGGGGGCGCACAACCAAGATTGACCCAATCCTACCAGAGACGGTCATAAAAAATTTCTGTGTGATTGCTATCAAGGTAATGATGTACTATTATAAGGGCGAGTGCACGTTGGATGCCCTATCAGTGGCAGATTTTTGTGCCAATGGAGTGATGTTCAATTGGTGTAGCCACCTGCTGGAAGAACTGCTGGTAGCATGTGAGGAAGCTTAGGAGAAGGGAAACAACTTCACTTATGGATACCTTCTCATTTAATTCGCCATGATGAAATGGATGCCACCCTCATAAAGACTGCTATCACCAACATATACAGGCCGATTAACAAAGATGTTCGAGCCTTGGCACTCAAGGTCAGAATCAAAGAACACATCATTTAACAATGCATCGTTCTTGAAGTGGTACAACCCCCTACTGGACGCAACTCAGNACAGACCAGGTTTTATTCCCATAGATGAACATTGACGTGTTCTAGGATGTGGATCCAGATGATATGGGACAGATGCAGTTCATGTCAAAGCTAGAGTTTATCAACCTGTTTAACTCCAGCATCGTGAATCTCCAAGACTTGCCAGTTTTCAACACTACTGCTGAGGTTGCGCGTTGTACCAAATTCCTTATCAACTGAGTGCATGACAGGAGCCTATGGCTCAATTGACAGTATCCAATTCATGTAGAGGATATCCATCAACTCATGGGCCTATCCATTGAAGGTGAATATGTATCAAAAGGGTTCCAAGGCCCTAGTAAACATGGGAATAAAAAGGGAGAACCCAACCTATATGAAATATTTCATGCATAGAGAGGGGGGCGAACAACCAAGATTGACCCAATCCTACCAGAGACAGTCATAAAAACTTTCTGTGTGATTTCTATCAAGGTAATGATGTACTATTATAAGGGCGAGTGCACGTTGGATGCCCTATCAGTGGTAGATTTTTGTGCCAACGGAGCGATGTTCAATTGGTGTAGCTACCTGCTGGAAGAACTGCTGGTAGCATGTGAGGAAGCTTAGGAGAAGGGAAACAAATTCACTTATGGATACCTTCTCATTGCATTCACCATGATGAAATGGATGCCACCCTCAGAAAGACTGCTATCACCAACATATAAAGGCCGATTAACAAAGATGTTCGAGCCTTGGCACTCAAGGTCAGAATCAAAGAACACATCATTTAACAATGCATCGTTCTTGAAGTGGTACAACCCCCTACTGGACGCAACTCAGAGGTTGTGCATACCACAGGAGCTGCTCAACCTGAACATGAGGAATATTGAGTTTGGGTTGAATCACCACCATAATTTTGTTTGGCCCAGGGATGTCAAAACTGAAGACTTTCACTCCCAGATGCTGCTGTTCTACCTAGATGAGGAGGCCTTTCACAAGGAAGTAATGTCATGGCCAAGATTGAAATGAAACCCACGCAAGTCAGGGATGTACTACCTTTGACCTACAAAGATCTTAAAGAAAAAGGGACAGGAAGAAAGGGTAGGACCGAGCTCGGGCCTAGAGGAGAAAAAGCAAGATGCTCCAATGCATGTGGACTCAGAGAAGGAGGAAGAGGAGACACAATTGCCGAAATGAAAGAAGAGGACATTGCCCATGTTTTCGTAGATTTCGGAGCAAGCTACGCTGACAGGTAAAGAAGTCAATGACATCCTTAACACTGCTTTCATTGGAGACCCTTTGGTCAAGAAACCTAGGACATGGCTATCCCCGACGAAGATCCTGAATCCTCAGCTAATCTCATCGACCATACCTCATACTCGAGAAACTACTTGAGCGACCTAAACTATCATTTACATCTAGGATGACCTTGAAACGAATACCACTACATCCACCACCTTGATCACCTAACAACCCCCATCACCCCCACAACCCCAATCGCCACCCAAGAAATGACCATCCAACCCCAAACCACTAAACCTGAGCCCATGCAGTTGGATCACCTTGACCTACCCGAGAAGGTACCAAAACTCACTGGTCTGACCCCTGAAGTCCTAATCCAATAATTGTTCCATTTGTATTGATTCATAACACTTCACCTTCAATGGAGACTCAAATTGTGCCAATACCTCAAGCCCCGAGCCCTCAACGCCTTATCTCAACAATCAATGTTGAGAGTGCCATCCAAAGAAACAAAACCATAGAAACCATGTTCCAGAAAGAGGAATAAGTACCAGAGGTTGAGGAGGAAATCGAAATGACGTCAGGAAAGAGTGAAACTTCATTGCAAGAGAAACTGGAGCTAGTTCTCCAGAATCCACAATAGTGCACAGAGTTGGTGCAACTCTTCTTGGAAAAAATAAATATGCTCCCATTCCTTCCATCAACGGTGAGGATGAGACTTGCATAACAACCACAAGGTTCATATACATGGGAGGAAGAGGTGAAGACATCGTCAGAACAATCAATGAACAATGGACTCCCACTGTAGGTTTGAGTACCTAGGGAGGCCACTACTTCTTTTGGTGACCTCGCTCAATGGCCATCAACACAGTTAATGGGGATGATAAGAGCTTCAATTGATCAACTGGAGTAGAGGCTCTAGCAGGCCGAACGAGAAGCATAGTTTTGTTAGGAGGAATAAATCCTCACACAAGCTCACTGAACGTAGGAGGAGTATGCAAAGATCCAGGTAGAGAAAAAACTGGAAAGGGTCCAGGAAAACCTTGCAGAAGCCTGACCAATAATTCGAAGAACAACACCACAACTGCCTGAATCTAGTGCAACATGAGAGATGGTGCAACATATCGAGCTACTCCATGGAGCATGGTCAGAGATGGCTATTCGTACAGAGAACCTTGAAGCAAAATTGTGGGAGAGTCAGTGTGAAGCAGAACAACAACCCCAAAACCTTCAATAACAAATGGAAAGAGTCATGCTTGAAGGGAATAACACAAGAGAAACCCTGCACAAGAGAACTGCATAATGCACAAGGATTTTTTGGGAAGTTAGTGACTAGATGGGTATTATTTCATGGAGCAACCTGAATCTAGAGGACTTGCGCATAGAGATCCAGTCACTCAATGAGGAAGTTTCCATCACCATTGATCCATTGGAGCAATAGGAAAAATTCGACTAGATCCAACAAGCAGACAACGAGCTAAATGATTTATTTGAAGCACAATCAGTAGCAAAGAAAGAGCTACGAGAGTTTCGAACTGTCATTCAAAAAACCTATCTGCAAATGCATCAGGTAGATGCTAAAACCGACTCAGAGTGGAACTTTCTAGTCGTGTCCAAGCCTAAGGGATGCATTACAAATGCGACTCAATAGTTTGTTGATGAGTCTTCAGTCCTTGCCAGGAAGTGGCAGGAAAAAATCGTCAATTTCGAAGGAGTAAGGAATAGAGCCTTGAAATTAGTCCCAAAGTTGGGACCTTCAATTGAAGAGGTGGAAAAGGAAAGAAATCAAGCAAAAAATAGGAGAAAATAAGAGATAGAAGACAAAGGAAAGCAACAGGCCAGTCTAGAGACCACAAAAGAACCAAGGACTTGACTCGAGGGCGAGTCAAGGATTGTGTTCAAAGCCTGTTGGGCCCTTCATTTTTGTTGTTATAAGTGGCACAAGGAATGCTACAGTCCCAATTTTGGTCAAACAGAAGTTGTGCAAGTCACAGAGGAGCTGGACAACAAAACAAAGAAAGAAATCGAAAATGGTTGGAAAGACAACGCAACACCAACACAGAGAAAGAAGTTACAACAAAACAAGAACATGAAAGCATGCGAAGTCTCAAACCTGAAAATCCCAATTAGATTATATATACGGGATGAATATGATTGTAAAGGGTTTAGATAATTGTTTAGATTGCTGTTGGAATGAGTTCGAGTTCTGTGTTATTGTCCATTTTGGGTAAATGTTAGATAGAGTTCTAGAGTCTGGGTTTTGGAACTAGACCAAGGCTGTAATAGAGTCATGTCCTGTTGTAATGTTAGAAGAGAAAGGGTTCGGGCTAACTATGTCTCTCAGTAGTAGAGTTTTTTTGTTAAGCTCTGGAATGATGGAGTTGTGTTTATATCCGAGTAGAATTATGTAATTGAGAAGAACCATATGAAGTTAATACAAAGAGAGACCCAAAATATGAAATTATTGTGTCCATGTAGATTTAGATTATCTTGAATGCTGCTTCGTATTATATTTATGTCAGATATTCTTAATTGGGTATAGTTTCTTTATGAATGCAATGCAACTCTGTTTTCTTTAATCTAAGTTAGGAATGTTCATACAGTTATGGGTTTAGTCTATATTGTGCAAGACTAACAGAGATACTGCGATTGTATGGGTTTGTCTAAGTATTCTTCTTGCCCTTCCCTATTTTCCTTGTCTTGGTTGTGCTTTGGGTGAGACTTCTTCCCTTCATGGAAGATGAAAATTCCATCGATTTAGACTACTTCGGTACCTTTTGTTAGTAACCTGAGAAGGACCTTGATCTGATCAATTCTGTGCCAACAATGGTAAGATGAGTTCTTCTTGCAGAAGCACCCGTGGTTAGTCAAGTGTTAAGGACAACACTTATTTGAAGGGGAGGGGCATGCTCAGTCCTAGACAAGGCCCCATGTTATGTATAAACCCCCCTATTAATCCCCTTATTGAATTATTACATTTCTACTGTTATATTTGTATGTAGAGTAGAACCCTTCATTGCACCATTTCATTATAATTGTACCCCTTGTCTCATATATATTTATACCAATGAGAGCTAGTCTTAGGGTTATCATATCTCATATTTTACATTCAATATATTGTAAAAGGAGGTTTCCCCCTTGAAGTGGATTGTTACTCAATAATTGTTTATCATTCTCAAGGTGTTGGTGCATAACATGGAAGTGAAAGTGGATTTTGTCCTTAGTGAGGATGTATGTGTTGGCGCGATAATCATATGTACCAGAGTGCTCATGTTGGTAAGGTATCTCTAGCAATAAGTTGATGCAATCTGGAAAAGTAACATCACACATCACAATGTGTCCAAAATGAGGGCTAATGGTGAAGGTGATATTGCATTGTTGGGTCACAAATAAGGAGTAAGTGATACCTTTCACCTAGTCGAGACGGTATAGGTGAGGGTGGGGAGTTACTGATAAATCCAATGATTTGATAAGGGATCTAGAGACCAAATTTTTGGCTACCACTGTCTATGATGAGTTTACCGATATGATCTTTAATCTAGAATTTATGAGTAAAGAGCGCGGGATAGGTGGGAGATGATGGATGCATCACTGAAACGAGGTTTGGATCAAGTTCAATAGGGTTTTCCACATTGTTGACAACATTTGGAGGAGAAATTTATGTTTTAGGGTCAAAGAAAGAGGTCTTGGCAGAGTGGGGGTGTTGTAAAGCACACCAATGTGTTATGTTGTGAGAATATCACTTATGGAATGTGAAATATTTACTAGCGGGGGGTGGGGAGGTGATAACCATATGTAAAGGTGTGTTGAGGCCACAACAACCCACTTTACTTTTGCTTGTAAAAGAAAAAAGGAAAGGGGTCCCCTACTAAAATTTGAACTATACTGCCTAATCATCTATTGCTTGAGCCTAATGCTAATACTTTACCTACCTTGAGAAAGTTGGGGACTTGATATTTATTTATGATTGTATTTATGGAGGTTTCTTAATCCTCATGATCTTATGCTTTTGAGTGTCTTCATAATGCTTCTTGTATTATGATGTTTCATTGACATTTGTATAATGAACTTGGTATTAGAATTGAATCACAAGGTCACTAATCCTTTCTATGTGTTGGAGATTAGGTACATGCAACTATCATGATAGTTATTTAATATAGATCATAGATGATTGCCTTCAAGAAAACTCTCCCCTTCGTTCTCTTCATTTTGCAAACAAAATCAATACTTCTTCATAAGTTTGCTTGAAGGCAAGGAATATAATGTTTCTGATGTATTGGTGGGTGTTCTTTCAATTGCGTAAACGATCTCATCTCTTTCTATGGTTACAGGAGCAGGCTAGTTATATCACTCTCTTCACACAATTGCTCTAGCCTTGAGATGCATGTAGGGAAATCCTTTGATATTCTTCCCCTTTTTGCCTTCCCTCTCTTTGAAAACCTAGGCCCAAGGACTATTGAGTTTTCCCCTTCTTTTCTTTTATTCTTTCCTATAACCAAACCTATTAGTTGGATTCTTCTCATCAAGAGGTTTTCAATGACTGTAACCATACTTAAATCCGAATTCTGGAGCAAATGTTATGGATTCTCGAAGTTTCCAAGTCTTCCTTCACATTTCTTCGACCTCATTGCCATGTGGCATCCAATAACTTGTGATATATGATGTGTCATTGACATGGATGCTGATGTGGCACCCACGACTTGTCCTCTTCATCATGGGGAGTTATTTTTTTAGGATATTTAGTCTTCTAACCCATCCCCTGACGACGAACTTTTTTTCACCGAAGTTCCTCTTCCCTATTACTTGTGTAACACCCCAAGGCCGAGCCCCTGCTAAATTATAAAAATTTTATAGGCTGGTGAGACAAGTGGTTATAATCTGAGAGACTTATGTGTGTATTAGGATGGTGAGCCATATGCTAAGGTTAATGAGCCTGATTTTGTATAAGTAAACACTCACATCATTAATAAAATTACACTGCTGCGTGTAGACTGACCACGAAGAAGAGTTATGGGGGACTAAGCTCCACTAGGTAGGGTAAGGTAAGGGAGGATAAGTTTCTAGGGCTAGGGGCTGAGCTAGAGGGCTTACCTCTAAGGGAATACTATTTTATTATTATTTCCCAAAAGCTATGGTTGACATAAGTTGTGTTGTCCTAATTTCTAGGGAGAGAGGGGAACGAGTGCTAAATGGAACTCATGCAGCTTCAGGAAGACATGTGTCAACCTGGGTGCATGTAGTTTATATATGGGAAAGCCAGCTCATTAGGGGTTCGCTTCCCACTTGGGCATTGTTCCCATCCTTGCCTTTGGACCATTTGGGAGTTTCCTCATGACCCATACGATTCTCTCGAAATTTTTCACCTTCCCGATTGACCATGGATTCATGCATTGAACTAGTTCTCCATCATCATCGCCTATGTATCTAGCATGAACCTTTGGAATCCTGAAGTCGTACTTGAGTTACCCCGTGCGTCTCCTGTGAATTCCGAAGCAATTGTATTCACTTGAGCTGTGCTACGTTTTAGTGTTTGGTTGTTGCCATTTTCGATGTCCATACCTATTTTCTGTTGCTTCTGTCACTCGTGTGCAGCTAAATGCTCTTGCTTTGTTTCTTAGGAGTTGAATTTAAGAAGCAAGTTTTCAGGCCCGTGAGCAATTCTCCCAGGTGAGAGAGTTTGCTGGGAAGTGAGTTCTCTTGGAAGGGAGTCCTATAGTAGCTACAATACTTTGAGACTTTTGGTCCAACCTGTTGCTGAAGCCCAAGGTAAGGGAGGTGTAGTAGCCGATAGACTTGTATTAGTGAAGGTGCATCCTCCTGGGGTGGAGCAGGCATGTGGGGAATGAGGGTCTGTGGTTTGTGGGTGTAAGTGGCTCCTGAGATAAAATATCCTTCCCGTTGTTTTGTGCAACTTCCTTGTTATATTTGGCAAGCCTAGAATTCCCTTTCCCGATGAAGTTTAGTCCCATCTCGGGGGTGACCCACTATTGAGCGTGATGAGCAGCATGGTCTAAGGCTGAGAGGTTCGTGGAATTTCTGCATGTAGTTAGTGGTCGTCTATTAAAATATAAGTACCAATTATGTGTTTGTTGTATGATGTGTATTTTTATTTACATTATAATTAATGAGTAATGCCTATATATATATATATATGTTGCATGCATGTGTTAAATGTTTGTTCTGTTTAATTGCATTAGATAGATATATATTTATAAGTGTGGATACCAGATGTTATCCCTATCTTTCGGTTAAGTTTTATATGTGATTATTTCCGTAAAGTTACTCGATGGAATGGC
>JZKD02S0899886.1:0-14024 GCA_000966675.3 Picea glauca
ATCTCATTTTCATTTTGTACATCGAAATGCTTCTTGGGGTCGAGGTTTTTCTTTACCCATTGGGTCTGTGTTGGGTCCTATCAAACTATGTCATTTCCTGTTTTCGTTCCTCCTCGAGTGACTATGTTAATGTTTCGTCCATCATCCCTTGCTTCAGTTGAAATACACTGAACATTCTGGTTATTTTGGTTCCTTTTTTCCTGGATCTTTATGAGTAGTGTCAGACATTCCTCTGTATTGTGGTCTGAAGCGTGACAATACATACAGGTCGCTAGTGGCAGTGGGCATTCCCGTGCATAATTTCCTAGTTGCTAGTAATTGTGACATGTGACTAGTCCTCTTCCATGTTTGAAACCTCCTCTAGCTCGTCCTGCTCCTCTATAGGTTGTGTAATCACCTTGTGGTGTGTTATATTGTGGTCCCTGATTATATTGTGTGGTATTGTACTGGGGTTGTGTTGGGTTATACTGCAACTGCGCATTATTATAAGGTTGTTGTGCAGTATTATACTGTGGTTGAGTAGTGTTGTATGGTGTTGGGGCTTGAGTGAACTGTGGTGCTTCCTGCCCAGTCATCATTTCTTCATGTACCATGTAAGTGTCTGAGGTTATTTCCCACATCAGCTCCATATTTTAGCAGTCTTTGTCGTTGTGGCCCACTAACTTGAAAAATGTGCAATATGAGTTCGTTGGGACTATTTGGTATTTCTGCATCAGCGTGCAATGGTAGGGGTCGTGACCCGGTTTCTTGCAGAGTTCGCACCATAATCCCCCCTGTGGCAGTGGGTTTGGAATTCCTGTTGCCATATACTGCATGAACATAGGACATTCATTTTTGTGGTGTCCTTCTATCCTGCACGTGGTACACCAAATGGATTCTCATTTGTCCTTGTTCTTATTCTGGTTCAACTGAAATGTTAAGTTCTTCAGATCCTATTTCAGTTCTTCGATAGCCAGGTCCACTTGTTGGTACTGATTTTATTCCAATTGCAAGGCTGCCTGCAGAGCCTCTGCTTGTGTATGAAACTTTTGTTGCCGTAGTGGATATTTTAAGTGTGGGAGTAGTGAATTGACAAACAGGTGCCAATGTTACATCTCGGTCATATATTTTAACTTCCCTTTTAATTTCTTGAATCTCTGATCAATCTCCCATACCGATTCTCCTAGTTTCTATCTTATCTCAATCATCTCATTCATATACTGATCCTCTGAGCTTGGCTTCTGGAACTCATTAATTAGTAGTTTCTTAATGTCTTCTAGTGTCCTTGTCATCCCGAGAGAACTTTTTGTGTCTAGACTCATGTACCAGTCTAGTGCGCAGTCTCTTAGCCTTATTGTTAGTTGCACAAGTTTGGTGTTGTCATCAGTGATCTACTTTGCTTCCCAGATCTTACTGCAAATGAATAGATGCTTCTCAGGGTCTTATGTTGCTTCTCCTCAAAACTCTAGTAATCTGATAGTAGGGTCGTGTCCTTCCATTCTGAGTATTGAGCTATTACCTCCTCAACGCAGTGTGGATACTTGACTAAGATTACCTGAACTAGCTCCTCCAGTTGTCGCTCCTTATGTAGATCTGCTTCTTGTTGTTGGAATTCCTCCAAACTTTGGTTGCCTAAACGGTGGTGTTCTCTGTGGTGTATTGATCACACATGGTTTTATGGGTTCCACATAGACATTGATACGAAAGGGGTGGTTGTCTTCTCTTCCGGGTCTTGGGTCTCTTGTTTTCCTCTCATAGGTGGCGTGCAATATTTCCTCAATCTTCTCCACAGCCCAAAGATCCTCTACCTTTTCCTCATCACTTGCCAAGCCCTCCCTTTCAGCTATGGATATTTTCTTGGTGTTTATCTTATATTGGTAGGGTGCTCCACAATGCGTTGTTCCTGATGACACCAAGATCCACTTGAGTTGGTCATCATCCATCAATATCAGGTCCAAGGGTTCCTCTTCCTTATTCTATTTATCTTGCCCTCCTTCCATTCCTCCTCTTTCTGTCAGTGCTTCCCCCCTTCCCCCATGCACACAGGGAAGTCTAACTTTCGGATTCCATTGTCATTACACCTTTGTTATATAGCAGTATCTTAATAGAAGTATATAGGGATCAAATGTACCTTCCTCTGGGTCCTTGTAGAAATTCTTGATCGGCTGCATTGTATGACTTCGCGGTGTCTACCAAAAACTCTGTGACGAATCCTGCCACAATACTGTCAAGCCAAAAGTCAATTGCGCAGCTGAATTTGTTGTTCACTTACTGTAGCTGCTAAATTTTTACTAGAGTCCAATCTAGCTGTCAAATCCGGTTCGTCGGGTGGTTATCCGTTCACCTTAAGATCCACTCCTGTAGTAGGTGTGGAAAATCACAGAAAACTATTTCATGTAAATCCATAAACACATATTTATCCAGGTATCTGCGTGGTGTGATTCTAGGGTTTCTATTGTCTTTGTGTGCAAACTCTATCTCTTTAGTTCGCAACCAACCCTCGATTTCTTCTCTCGTGGGGTTCCAAGGTCTCCACATTCCCTTATAACGGCTCATTACTTCTTCGATGGTTCTTGTCCATGCTATCTCATCTACTCAGTCCTATCTTGTTCCTCTTAATATGACAACAGAACCATTTGTTTGTTTTATCGACCCTCCTTGGGTTATCAGAGTTATTGACCCAGGGTTCATGTCATTCAGGATTCCAACAAAGCCTCTAACTATTGTCCCTCCTAGTAAACCAGAAGGCAACGTAGCACCCAGAAGGTACTGCGTAGTCTCACCCGAGATAGCTAAGGATGGTTGACTGTAAGACTCAGGTGTTTACAACCTAGGACAAAGTAGGAGATAAAGGGTTTCTTGAATAGGGCCCCATTCTGTGAACTGTTACTGTAATCTACGTGTTCCTAGGAATCGCATGCATATAATTCAAAACATAAACAGATTCTAATAATGCGTTTGGTTATTCATCAATCATAGTCACCTATTGATTGAAAGAAGATAGAGATATGAAAATATTCAACACAATACACATATTTTATCCTGGTTCACCCCTCCTGGGCTATGTCCACAAAGATTTGGCTCTTTTATTATAGCAGTTCTTGATCTTCCTGCGCCACGCACTTATAGTTCTCCGCAAAAGTGGGTAAGATCTATGTGAGGTGAAATAGATCGCACTAGGCTCTACAACCTATTGTCTAATCCTCGGATCTACCTTCCCTCATATATTTCTTGCTCAACAACTTACAAAACTTGGTTCATACAATTCAAACCCCTCAAGTATCGCCAACAACAATACTCGGAAAAATCACTCAATAACAATCGCAATCTTCATAAGAACTAACATAAACTCAAAAATGACAACTACAACAACCACTACCCAAGAAAAACACACACACATATGATACTTTTGTATCTATATTTATACATTTCGGGCTCTTCAACCACTTACAAAATAGTACCAAAACCCTAACCCTTCTTAAGCTAGGTTTTTCTCCCATGCGCGTGTTGTTCTTCCTCCAGTTGTCGCTTCCCGCTATGCACGCTTTCTTGCATTCGTGTGGGCTAATATTTTTCCAGTTGTCACTTCAGTTCCCTGCATGCTTTCTTTCCCATGATCGTCCTTCTTTCCACTTTGGCCTGGTGCCAACAATGACCATAATGAATAAAGGGGAAACCCACCTCAAAATAATCAACCTTGGTTGGCAAGAGATGCTCTGGCCATCCCTGGACGAGTACATAACTTTCACCGACATCCAAAAAATTTACTCCCTAAATTTGACCGTGAAACCTTAGGATTACCTGAAGACCATATCAAAAAATTCATACTAGATATCAGACTAATGAATGTCCAACATGAATACGTAGTATGCGATATTTTCCCCTATACTTTTGAGAATTCATCCTCCATGTGGTATTTTAACTTACCTGTAGGGTCCATAACTAGTTGGACAAATTTTCAAAAGGATTTTCTAGATAAATTTGCGGAAGAAACCACTACAGGAGCTTTGATGGCCGAGTTGTTCTCCACCACCATGAGTTCAAAGGAGAAGGTTAAAGACTTTAATCAACGATTCACCACTATCCTAAACAAATTTCAACCCGAAGCTAAACCCACTCAGGATTTGCAAATCGAAGTATATGCTAATGCCCTCCCAACTTCTATTTCTATGTTTATGAAGAGGGCTACCAAAACAACCTTAGATGAGAATTTTGAAGAAGCCAAAACAATAGAGTTCCAAATGAAGGGGTGTAAATAAGGCCAGGTCTCATTAGTTAAGAAGGAAGTTCAACCTCCTCCCAGGAGAGGACTCCTGTTGATCAGACCTCCAGGGAAACAAATAGAACAAGGTCCTGAAAAGGGAAGTGGAGACATAGAATACCTACAATGCATGGTTAAGAAGTTGTCAAATGAAATCATAAGCATGAAAAGAAGTGCAGGGGAAGGAAACCAAGGCTAGAGTCCCTATAAACCTTTTTTTAAAACAAATCCACCCTTCAAAGCAATTGAACCTCCCTTAACCAAATTAAACATTCACTTGGGAAATGTAGCATCCGAGTCTTTTTGTACCTATTACGAAGAGAAACACTCTGAAAGAGACTTCCCACAATGGGTGCATGCCATGAATTTGATGGCCAAATGGTTTCTAGATGAGGTTTCCCTAACCGAACAATCAAGCGGCTCAGTTATGAATATTGTTGATTAGGAAGTTGTTGATCCACTAGAAGAAACATCCATGCTGATATGGGACCCTGACCTACCAATTCCTTTCACTGACCTATTAGAGGTTCAAGAACCACCCACAGATGTCTTGGCTATGAAAACAAGAAGTAGGGGTTAGCATCTCTCAAATGACCTTACTATAACCCAAACTTAGGGAGGAAAACCATCTCTCGATCACCCGAAAGCACCTTTTGTTCCCTGAAGAAATCCTATAAACATCCATACACGAGAGTCTCCCAAGTTAGACTACAACATAGTAGAAGATTTGAAAAAGTTGAGGGAAAATATATCGGTCATGGACATGTGTAGAATCTCTCAGCAAAAGGAATTTTTGTTACAAGCATTGTAGTCAATAGAAAATCCTACAACAAGCACTGACCAAAGAGAAGATCCATCTCCCACCAATCTAATAAATAAACCAATTGTAAACACTTGCTCTGAAGATAAGAATGGAAATCCTTTTGTCCCATCATTCCTTTTGACATTTGAAGTCTTCAACGGAAACCTCCATAGTTGTTTGGTTGACTCAGGAGCATCCTCCAATGTTATGCCATTGTCTATATCCAAGAAATTAAATGTAGTCCCTCTCAAAAGTGATAAACATGTGATACAACTAAACAAACCCAGGTTAAGGTTATGGGAGAGCTCAAAGATGTAATGATCAGAATGGAGACACACTCTAAATTTGTTCAAGTAATTGACATCATTGTAGTAGATATCCCAGAAGATTATGGATTGCTACTGAGACGAGATTGGTCCAAGAAGTTAAATAGAAACTTTAGTACAGACTGGACTCACCTTTGGTTGTCATTAAAGGGACACACAAATATCATCAAGATCTATAGGAAAAGATATCTAAAACATATTGTCATCGACCTAGAAATCCTTAACAAACCCTAATCGACAAATTTACCCATGCTAGGCACTTATTCCTGTGACTCTGATTTCAGGAATTTCTCCCCTCTCTCATGTAATGTTCCGCTTACTCAAAACTCCGAAATAATTTTTCAAGAAACTTTTCCAACAACGGCAGAGGAAACCCTCTTCTGTCAGGGATCGGTGTTAGAAACCATGAAACATATAGGAGGAAAGGAGGAAAGTCGTAGAAAAAAGGAAGTTGATAGTTTTTGCTCACAAATTTGGACCTTATACTTCGATGGATCTAAATTGCAAGAAGGGTCAAGGGTAGGGTGCATCCTCATTAATCTAAAAGGTAAACAAAATTTCATGTCTTTTAGACTAGAATTTGAATGCACAAACAACACCACCGAGTATGAAGATCTAGTAAAAGGGCTAAATAAATCCATAGACTTAAACATTAAATAATTGAAGATCTTCAGAGATTCTGAAATCATCATTAGAAAAGTAAGGAACACTATACATTGCAACTCTCCACACCTGAGGAATTACCAACAGGAAGTGCACAAGCTAACAAAACATTTTGAAGCCTTCAACATTACAGCGATCCCTAGAACAAAGAACACTATGGATGATTCTCTAGCCACCACTGCCTCAAGGCTATCACCTCTAGAAGACTATGAAGCCTCCTGGTTCACTGTGGAGGTACTCTACAAAACATCGGTGCCCAACAATATTTCTAATTGGAAGGTCTTTGAAGGAGATGAACAGATCATAAAATTTTTGACCAATCAAAATAATTTTAAGGACTTGGCTATTGACGATGAAGTATTTAGGAGAAATTAGCAGAAACCAATCCTCATACATATCAACCGACCAACAAACCAAGGTCTCACGTGATACCGAAAAGGGTAGCCAATTTAGAAAACCATTTTGACTTAAGGGAAAGATTCAAAGGGTCAACTAACACAAAGATGGGGAGTTCATGTCCCATGCACGAAACTATAAATATAGGAACCCCAGAAAACCCCAAGAACATAAATATTGTCAAGACAATATCTATATAGGAAAGGAAGGCCTATCTCAAACTTTTCAGACAATATCAAGATGTCTTTGCATGGTCCTACCGAGATATGAAAAATTATGATACTCATATCATTCAACACACAATCCCATTAAATCCCAGAATGAAACCCTTCCAACAGAAGCTCCAGAAGTACCACCCATCCCTGGAGCCTCTCATGTGTCAGGAGTTAAAGAAATTACTATATGCTAAGATTATCTTCCAGGTTAGACACTCTGCATGGGTATCAAATTTGGTCCTGTGAGGAAAAGTCTTGGGAGATCCACCTATGTGTAGATTTCAGAAACCTAAACAGAGGTTCAAAAAAGGACAACTACCCAGTCCCACCAATGGAGCAAATTTTTCAAACCGTGTCTGGCTCTGAGATTTTCTCCCTGCTGGATGGTTTTTTAGGTTACAATCAAGTTCTAGTTTCAGAGGGAGACCGTTTGAAAACTACCTTCTGAACCAAGTGGGGAACCTTCTCTTATAAAGGTATGCCCTTTGATTTAATCAATGCAGGGGAAACCTTCCAAAGGGCCATGGACGTAGCATTTCAGGGACTAATCAACATATGTGTAGTAGTTTATTTGGACGATGTAACTGTGTATTTGAAGAACTGAGAATATCACATCCAACACTTAACCCAGCTTTTTGAAAAGTGTAGGAAATACGATATATCCTTAAACCCCAAGAAAACTATCTTTGGTGTTGAGTAAGGTAAACTACTAGGTCATATTATATCTCAAGCAGGAATTTACATATACCAAGAGTGAATTATGGCTATAGCTCAAATCCCATTACCCCACAACAAAAAGGCTATAATCCTTCTATGGGAAAATCAATTTTGTGAGGAAATTCACCCCTGATTTCACTGAAACTATCAAACCCCTACAAAAAATGATCTACAAAGATGTTGAATTTAAGTGGGGTGATGAACAAAAAAGTGCTTTCAGCAATATTAAGGCTGCAATATCTCAAGCCCCAGTGTTGCGAAGTCTCAAATTTAAAAAATATTTCATCCTCTACACTTTTTCCTCTGACCAATCGTTAGCTACAATATTGACTCAGAAGGTTGATGACAACAACGAGGCCCTGGTCTCATTTATGACAACTAATGTCCAAGGGGCCGAACTAAATTACCCTACTATAGACAAGTAGGATTATGCAGTATACAAGGCAATGAAACACTTCTGATCTTACATCCTAAAGAACCATACCAAATTCATCATGCCTCACCCTCCAATCTGATCCCTATTCACTCAACAAGAGATGGGGGAAAGAAGATGAAATTGGATGACAGTAGTCCAAGAATTATGCAAACTGGTTAAGGGAAAAAACTAAACTGGTTAAGGGACAAGGATTATGCAAACTGACAGCTAAATCCCAAGACCAAGTAAATGAAGACCCCAGATGGGAGAATGAATTGGCTTTATGGTGTGGTGAATCTTCATACATATCCCTAGGGAAAGAGTCTTGGTATGAGAAATTGACTTATCTCCTGCATCATGGGACTTTCCTAGAAAACCTAAATCCTAGGGAAAGGAGATCCCTCGGGTTAAAATCAACACAATATTGCCTCATAAATTCACTGCTCTTCTGTGTTAATCATGATGGGGTACTTTTAAGATGTCTCGAACATGAACATGAAGAAAAGGTTCTGAAGGGGCTCCATGATGGTCCTACAGGTATACATTTCGCAGAAAACACCACCGCTCACAAAATACTGAGAGCTAGCTATTATTGGCCTACCCTGTTCAGGGATGCTCACACATACGCTAGAAACTGTAAAACTTGTCAAATAAGTGTGGGGAGGGAAAAGAGAGTAGTCGTCCCACTCCAGCATGTGGTCGTTTAGAGGCCATTTGAGAAATGGGGGTTAGATATCATAGGATAAATTACACAAAGTTATTCAAAACAACATAGATACATACTAACTGCCACAGATTATTTCACGAAATGGGAAGAGGTCATCCCTCTGACTCATGTAAACGAAAAAGTGGTGATCCAATTCATAGAACAACAACTGATTACAAGGTTCGGTATGCCTTTTGTCCTTGTTTTTTATAATGCCTCTCACTTTTCTTCCACCCTATTAATAGAGTTTTCTCTAGACAAAGGAATCATAATCAAATACTCTGCAAACTACTATCCACAGGGGAACGAAGTGGCAGAATCAACTAATAAGAAAGTGAGGATATTAAAGAAAAAAGTTGCAGATAACCAGAGGAATTGGCACAGTTCACTTCATAATGCCTTATGGGATGATAGAGTAACACCCAAGGAAACTATAGGGAATTCCCCATACTTTCTGGTATACATACATGAATCCATCCTCTTGAACGGACTGTATCTTCCATCACTTCAACTTGCTCAAGATTTTAGAGGACAACCTTCATCAATTATACAAAAAATAATTGATACCCTCCTCATTCTGGAAGAAGAGAGGGAGAAAGAAAAAATGAATTTCATAGCTCATCAGCATATAGTTAAAATATGGTTTGATAAGCATAAGGCCAAAGATAAAAATTTTGAAGTAGGAGACTTAGTCCTAAAATGGGACAAAACAAATGAGTCGAAGGGAAAACATTCGAAGTTTTAGAATCTATGGCTCGGATCCTTTCAAGTAGCCGAGAAAATTGGGGTAGGCATGTATTGATTTGAAAATATGAGGGGGGGAATTGACGCCCTCCCAGTGAATGGCCAAGCCCTAAAACAATATTTTCATTATAAATAAATAAAAGGTGTGTGTGTGTGTGTGTGTGTTTTCATAATGTTTTCTGTTTAGGTAGGCTGATTACAGAGTGCATTTTTGTTTTTGTTTCTCGTTATAATACTTTTGGGATTTTTAAGTTTTTGTTTTAGAAATACATTGGTTGACCTAAGTTCATGCGATATGACAAACTTCATTCCTAACTCATCACTTACATACAACACAAGAAGCGTTGGGAGACCTGCGGTTGTTTTAAAGGAGTTATCTATCTAACCTGTGTTGATGAAAAAACTTGGAAAAGTGATGAAGTGTCCACCTGGTGGTCTGGTAAAAACCTGAAGGGAAAGATGGAAATTTGGAAAGGACTACATGTACCTAGAAACAAAGTTAGAAACAAGTTCACCTTAACCATCTCATTTTGCAAATAATAGACATCCTCCTCTCCCACTCGCTCAGGGAATTCTGTTGAAATAAAATCAATCATATAAAATGAGTGCACAGTAGGAGAGGGTATGAAGATAACTATGTCGGGTCTATGGACACTCACTGGCAGTGGAGCAAGGTCTATGATGTCGGGGTGACTCCGTTAGGGCTATGGACGCTCACTGGCAGCAGAGAAACACTGTAGCAAGTGAATGCTGATAACTAAAAGGTCTAGTCCCAGTGAATGATTTACTCGACTCCTGTCAAAGAGGGAATGAGTCATGGTTATAGGAAATAAAGGTTGAAACCCCATAGGTAGACTCGGATGCATCAGCCAGGGAATTTCAAATGAAAGGATAAAAGAGGCTCTGATAAAAAACCAGTAAACTTCTTAACCAACTTTTGCATCAACTAATCCCGACGTAGGAACAAATATTTTGGTTTCTCCTAGTAAGTCGTCATTTGTTGATCAGTCAACACACCCTAAAAAGCCTTCATCAATTTTTTTAATTTTTTGGGTATCACTTGATCTTCTGCACTATTTGATTCGATTTCATTTTGGGAAATGTTTTGTCTTTGCTTAATTTCATTACTCTCATCACCTATTCAGGTTTTCTTGAACTTATGAAATCCCATGACTAAAAATACCTTAACACCTAAATAAAGAATGAAAAACCAAACACTTCACCCAACATGCTTAGGTTCGACACCAGAAGGAATTCAAAGAAGAAAAAGGAACTACTCGAAAAACCACAGTCGCCAAGCACCAATCTCCATCGACATCGACAAAAGGAAGTTTTGGTTTGCGTTAAGTTTTTTCACAAAAGATATCGTCAATAAATGATGCCTGACGTGCTTTATCAAAATCGAGGAAAACCTAGAAGGATCACAACAAACATTTTGACCACGATAAAATTTATCCTCGATCGCCGATCCCCGATGCATTTTCAACATCGAGACATTTTCAAGGGAGCTGATCCGAAATCCCTTTGATAGGTTTATCGTGGATCCCCGATCCTAGGCACTTTTTCTACATCGAAAAGTTAAGGTTTGTTTTAGAATGAATAACTTAAGGAAAGTCCCAACTCTGATTAATACAAGCGAATTAAGTCACTAGCCTCCAACGCCATGTGTCTTTACCAAGTAAGAGGGTCGTACGGTTTAGTTCTATCCCGAGTCATTCTTGGTTCCCTAGGTCCGAGTCACACCTTCGAGTCATCATTGTCGCATCATAATTGTGTGGTAAGATCGATCGACGTTGGAGCCTTTTGCAAGAGGATATCAATGAAAACATTCATAGCACAACCCCAATCCCCGATTCACCCATTGAAAGAGACACACCGAGATGTTTTAGCATTAGATACGATCAGATTTTGAGAATTTAAGGAGCTAATTAATAACCCATCCTGCATTAGTTGCTACCTCATGTGCCAATCAAAACAACCATTTGAAATCATCGATAGAACACATCACCACCTGCACCTCCGCTGTCAACCCACGATGAATTTAAGTTTTAGATATTCGGCGGTAGATTTATTGAATTTTCACTCATAACCCGAATTGAATGGTTGATGCGACACGGTAAGATCTTTCCTGTTTAAAATCTCTTGAACCGTTGTGAAAAAATTCATTCTGCACGCAAGATAATTCCAAAGCATTCGAAGGAGCTAGACGATCAACTCAAAGGATGTATCGACCCTGTGATTATCAAAATAACCAAGTTTTAACAACCTTCAGAGGTATGTATCCGAGTCTGTAAATTCGTTGGCTATGATTCATATGTGTTTTTCCAGTTTTTACATAGTTTTTAAAATTTTTCTTAAGTTGCAGGAACAATGTCACCAAGAAATCCAACCACCAAATGCTTTCCGAGAGCACCAAAGCTAAAATAAACAGAGACATGCAAAGGTTCTTCTCCATGGATTACAGGAAAATTGGAGTATGTCCCTAGGCTAGAGCTTGTCATCAAGACAACAATGAAGAAAGTTTTCATCTAGCCTCCGACCTTTGGCGATACAAAGGCAAGAATTGGGTCCAAGATGGCTCTCCCACAATAGGGGGATCTATTTAACAGGATCAATCGAGAAGAATACCCATAATATGTCCCACACAGTGATCCGGGCATGAGGGCACTCAATGACTAGGTGTTCCTGAACATCTGACGGTCATATCTACACATGGTGGCAAGAAGAACCCCCATTTTTACCTGCATAGAGGTCTTGAAGTGGCTCATCAACCATAGATACACACATAAATGTTTAATAAATGATGACAATGGTGGGTGTGTCCGATTTTTCCTCCCAGTAGAAGTGCAGAAATATTACAAACTCAGATACCCAGAGGAGCAGCTAAACACGGACTTCATCGTGAAGTTATATGAACGCCACGACACCAGCTGGGTGATAGCCTCATGGTGGAGGGAGGACAAGAATTTTACCAACCAAAGCACTATATGGTCTAGGACAGTCAACTTAAAGGAGCCATACGTCTATTTGATGGCTCTCATCTACCATTTGTACAAAGAGAAATATTGCTCCAGGTTTTCAAAAGCATGGATGCCTTTGGCATACACAGTTGCGATCATTGGGTGTAGCCTCAACTGGGGAGAAATAATATCCAAGCAACTAATCACCTATTTTCAGTAGGCTCAGACGCTGAAGGAAGGGGAAGCACCAAATTTTTACATGGCTTCATACCTACTCGATGTCATGTGCGCTAGGAACATCTTTTTTGGCATGAATCTAAGCTGGCATGTTGCAAAGCTCCCGGTCCACATCTACTTCAATGTGCTATGGGAAAACAAGTATAAGAAATATTACTCACTCATTTGTGATGAATTCATCACCCAAATTTATTTCATTCTTTTTAAGAAGGAATTCCCAAGGTTATCGACGGCAGCCAAGAAAATGATATACAAGGTATGCCATTGGTATTTAGAAAAGCACGCCACCTACATTAGGGTGTTCGGGGCCACTGGAGCACCACATATCCTATCAATTCATGTCCCAGACCAGCTCGTCGTAGGAAAAATATGTTATCAGACCATATTTCAAGGCTACAATGCCACCCTTGTCAAAGACAAGAAATGGGCTTCCATACCCTATGGTTTCTATGTAGGGTTCTAATTGGAAAAAGACACTGCTCAAGCCAAACAAGAAGGGCTGAGGCAACTCAAATTCAAATTCTCAATGGGACGATTCCAAAAGCATGATCCAAAGGGCCTGGTCCTGCAACATGCTTCATAGGTGTCATCCTATTGGTTGTATTCTCACGATAAGTTCGAAGACGAAGTCTTTATCGAGAACGCTCAGGACTGGGACGAGGTGGTGCAAAGGATGGCTAACCCAAAAAATGACTAGGTTCAAGGCCATGAGAATGGATGAACATGTGAAAACAATAGAGAAATTGGCTCAAGAGGCCCTCAGATCTAGGGAAGAAATCAAAGTGGCAAAGGCAACAGAGGTGCAGAACAAGGGATTATCTATGACACCGGAGGCACAAGAAAGGGGATTTATCCTAATGGAACAGACACAAAAAGTAAGTTATCAGTTTTTGAACTACCTGGACCTCGTAAAAATGAAAAGGGTCCCTGTCGACAAACCAATTGAAAAATTAGGAGGTCCAAGTGACCCAAAGCTAATACAAATTGAAGAGATCACCAGGTTAGATAACCCTAAAGTTTCAATGCCACATGCCAGATCACCATGGGACGTTTCTTCTCAGCTTGAGATAGCGAGGACATCAGAGAGATAAATTGCACCAAACCCCCTACATGACCTAATAATGATCTATGATGATGAGGAGAGTTCATAGGTTTCCCTGGTGACTCCGATACAGATCACAAAGGAAAAGGAACCCGAGAAATCATTTTCCCCAACTCCCGATGCTCAAATTCAAAGTCTTCCACAGAGTGAATAGGAGGTTGAAAGTTTCTTAGACACTAACCTATTCGATGCACCAGAGACCCAACTGGACAGCTCGAAGGACAATCTAGGGTCACATGAAAAAGAAGAAGAAATTCCACAATAGGAAACAGGCATCTCAATAGCTGATTATCAAGTAGGTACCAAGCATGCCCCCGATGCATCAATTTCATCGATACTTTACCTCTTGATAACAAACAACCAAAGTTTGAACTTTCAAAACATACAAGAGAGGTTCAAGAACCCATTCTTAAATAGATATACACCGTCAGGAGCCTGGGAAACATGTTTACCTAGGGAGAGTAGAAAATCCCTGAACCCGTGGATGAGGTTGTTGATATA
>JZKD02S0899941.1:0-10013 GCA_000966675.3 Picea glauca
ACTTTCATAGTTTAGAAGTTTATCTCCATTTACTCGATGGCTATGATGGGGAGAACAAGTCGTTCAAATCTTCAGGTAGAGATCCAGCTCTTGTCAACAAGAGTTGCGATTTGTTCATCGACAGCCTTCATATCCCATCCCATTGGTGGCACGAAGGAAATAAAGGCCTTGTCAAAAGTGCAAATGGCATTTATAGTTTTGATGGGATTTGATTTTGTACGTTAGTCTATAATTTATAGTTTTGATGGGATTTGATTTATAGTTTTGATGGGATTTGATTTTGTACGTTAGTCTATAATTTATAGTTAGTTTTGATGGGATTTGATTTATAGTTTTGATGGGATATGATTTTGTACGTTAGTCTATAATTTATAGTTTTGATGGGATATGATTTTGTACGTTAGTCTATATGTATATAAATTGGGAAGAGGTTGGATATAATTTATAGTTTTGATATAATTTATAGTTTTGATGGGATATGATGAGGAGGTTGGATATAATTTATAGTTTTGATGGGATTTGATTTTGTACCTTAGTCTATATGTATATAAATTGGGAAGAGGTTGGATATAATTTAAAGTTTTGATGGGATATGATTTTATAGGGACAAGTTAGGAGGTAACTCAATTAAATTCAAAATTTTGTTTACTTTCTCTTAACGTTATTGGAAGCATGGAATTGTTCTTCGGCCCGCTCACACGATCCTTCCTCCTTCCTCAGCCTGAAGAACTAAAAGGTTCTTCTATTTCCCTATCGGGAAATTTTCACCCACAACAACTCTCTCACGGGGTCTCTCTTTCTTTCAAATCAATGCCGGGCTTTTGTTATCAGGGTTCCTCCTATCGGGATTTTGACACTTGCGATGTCCAAACAACTTGTTTTACCAATCCCCGATCCCTGATACGCTCCCCTGTTGCCTTAGCCTCCCAGACTAAGCCTTTAGCCCACGTGACCGCTTTCCATAAGACCACAGCTTTATATTCCTTCTCGTTGGGGTTTCGGACTTTCAAATGCCAAAATGCACTTGTCCTCAGGATTCGCGATCCCTCAAATCCCGATTTCCCGACATGACGTTAGCTAGCAACTCCTGTCCACCTTTAACCTGATCAACGGTCGTGATTGCCTGTGAGACCAACGGCTCCAGATCTCCCTCGAGATTTCAAATGTCGAAAAACATTCGCCCACGGGACTACCGATCTTTTGAATCCCGGTTCTCCACTATGCTGACAACTAACTCCCATAATGGCGCTTTCTTCCTTATCGGAGTTTCAGACTTCACGATTCCAAAATGCATAAACCCCTTGTCACCAGGATTCCTGATATCCCGATGACCAAAATGCCGATAGGCGACTTTCCGTCGGGACTTTCCCTGATGACTCCGATTTCTGCCACGCGTCCTCAAGAATGGACGTATGCTTCGGGGTTTTCACCCTGGCAATTCCTGATTTCCTTGCTACGATGAGACGACGTCAGCTAGGCCACACACGGAGCTCTCCTCTTGTCGGGAAATTGGACTTCGCGGTTTTGACTTGCGAGAGTATCATGTCCTCAGGATCTCCGAAACATCGATCCCCGACTCTTTTCGGATTTCTGACACACGTCCCAAGTGATGGACGGTTCAGGTCAACCCTCGGGCTTCACTACTTTACAAAACCATGAACACTCACTTACCTGAACTCCAATGACCACATTCCCGATCTAGACGACCACACGACACGTGTCCTCCCTGAGATCCTACGACTATGATCTTTTTTCCGTTCGGGCTTTCAACAGGTCTGGGATTCTTGTCTTCTGAAGTTCTGAAATGCCGATGGACTCTCGGTCCCTGCCACCTATCCCAACAGATGGACGGCTCTGAACTCGTTAGGATTTTCACGATGGATTTCCCGACTTCTAGTCCACGTGACTCCCGATTTCCCGAATCCCGACACCTCGATATCCCGACGCCTTTCAATATTCTTACTCTACTCACGAGGGTTAAACCCTGTGCAACTCTGGTCAGATCGAACGACTGATGGGTAATTGACCAACGATCCAACGACTCACGACCCCTAGAGCTTGAACTCCAAACACGGCCGTAACCTCCTTGCTTCTTTGGCAGATCCAATGGCTGGCGGGATTTTGTCAATCTTCTCCACAAGATCCTAACTGTCGATCTCTTCCTCTTGGATGTCTTCTACGGGTGAACCCAATATTCCTCTGTGAAAACTGGTCCTCCTGCGCGTAACTTTGTTGCGCCTGTTCAAACACTCCATGACACAGACTCTCTGTGCTTCTCTTCAACGAGCTTGGAATCCTTGTCCTTCCTAAGCTTCACACAATTCTGAGTCTCCACGAAGACTCTTGCTCGCACACCTTGCGACAATCCTCAAACACTTCTAAGTGTTGAGTTCTTTCAACTCTGCGCACACCGGCAGCAACAGTCCTTCAATGCTTCGCTCAGATTCACAACTGAGACCCTCTTTAGCCTGCGCACTCCTTACACGGCTCCTATAACTCAATTTCACTTCTGGGTGAATGAGAACAAGAGTTAAACTATCTGAGCCTTCTGTCAACGCACTCCTTGTGGACGACTTCAACTGCACTCCTTGCAGGAATCCTTGCTCAGATAGAGAAACAATTGAAACTCATTCCACTTCCTCTCAGAATTCAATCTCAACACATGAAATCATATACACAGCATAACAAAAAATGCATAATAGGAAGTAAATACTCATGAACATAGTATTCAAAACACATACACAGAGAACAAACATAAAACCATGGATTTGAACCAATCTCTTCTATTAATTCAAGCTTTGTACATGGGTGTTCTTCCACAGTTCTCTGTTTCTCTTATCAATGCTCAGGATTATGTTACAATGCACAATGAGGGTGTCTATATCCCGTTTCCCTCTTTCTTTCTAAAACTGTCTAATTTAATATTAAATTCTATCTACCTATTTCATCTCAACATAAATGCCTCTATCTACTTCAGACGAGAGCGGGGCGCTCAAGGTCTGATTACATTATACCAAGGCGCCTTCATTAAATGATCTCATTTATATTTGGCGCATCAACTTCAAGGGAAATTTCAAAAATTTGGTTGGGTTTGCCCAGTTGTCCTTTGTTTTCTGCGGTGGCTCGCTTGATGTGAGGGATGCTCCTGCATCATACTCCCTGGCTTGAAAATTTTCATGGGCTCCTATCCATGAGCTCTTGCACGGTCTATCCATGCTTCAAAATCTTTGCTTCATTTTCCCAGCTGACATCTTCAACTGGATGGCCCTTCCACTTGACCAAATATTCAAAGTATTCTTTCCTTCTGGTCTTCTTACCCACTCATTTATCCAGTATGCACTCCATATGTGGCTTCTCTGCAACTGGCATCTGCTTTTGCCACTGAACCTCTGACTGTCCATCACTTGTTCCTGCTTCCTCAGCTTTGTATGGATACAAATCTGAGACATTGAATATCGGAGAAATTCCAATCCCATCGGGTAATTCAATCTCGTAAGCATTCTCTCCAATTTTCTTCAAGACCTTGCATGCTCCGATTTTCTCCATTTTTAATTTGTTGTATGTTTCTCTCGGGAACCTTTCTCTTCTCAGGTGCGCTAGAATCAAATCACCAACCTCAAATTGGAGTCGTCTTCGATGCTGATCTACTCTCCGCTTATACTCCTGACTTGAATTCTGCAGTCGCTCCTTCACCCGGGTGTGAAGTTCTTTCATCGCCTCCGCGAATTCTTCTGCACTAGCGCTCCTAGTAGTAGTATGTTCCGAATCTCTCAATTCAGAAACTCCTCTCGGCTGTGTGCCATATACAATCTGGAATGAACTCTGGTCTGTGCTCCGATTCACTGAGTCATTATACGCAAACTCTGCCTGCGGAAATGTATTTTCCCAACTGCAGTGGTGCTCTGCCACCAGGCTCCTCAGCAAGTCTCCCAGAATTTTTTTCACCACTTTCGTTTGTCCATCCATCTGAGGATGATAAGCTAAACTAAAAAAAAAGTTAGTCCCCAGCTTCTCCCATCATGTCCTCCAAAAGTTCCCTAAGAACTTTGTATTTCTGTCTGAAATAATACTCCTTGGTAAGTCGTGAAGTCGAATGACTTATTTGAAAAACAAGTTCGCGATGTGAGTCACGTCACTGGTTTTCTGACATGGGATAAAATGTGCCATCTTGGAAAATCTATCCACTACCACAAAGATCGAATCAAATCCTCTTTGCATCCTTGGCAATCCCAATATGAAATCCATGCTAATTTCATCCCACGACCTCTCAGGTATGGGCAATGGTTGATAAAAACCCGCATTTTGCTTCCTTCCCTTTGAATGCTGGCAAATTCTACATCGGTCTACAAACCTCTTGACCTCTGATCGTATCTCTGGCCAAAAGTATGACTCGCTCAGCTTCGCAAATGTCTTATCATGACCAAAGTGTCCGGCCAATCCTCCACTTTGTTTCTCCTTTAACAAGTTCTCACTCATGGAACAATTTGGAATATACAGTTGATTGTCTTTGAACAACAGACCTCCTGGATCATGTATTCGCCCCATTTGCTGCTATCTCTGAGAACTGGATTCTCAGCTGCGTCATATGCTTCCTTAAAGTCTGGATCATCTGCGTACATGTCTCTGAGATCATCAAAACCTAACGTCTTGACTTTGAACTCCTGCAACAACAAACACTTCCTGCTCAAAGCATCAACAACTTTGTTAGCAGTACCATAAATATGTTTTATCACAAAAGTGAAATTCTACATGTATTCAACCCATTTAACATGCCTCTGATTCAACTTTTCCTGTTGAGTCACAAACTGCAATGCATGGTTATCACTATATAAAACAAATTCCTTCGGAATCAAATAGTGCCTCCATTTCTTCAATGCTTTGATGATGGAATAAAACTCCTTATCATACGTGGAATACTTCACCTTCGCTTCATTTAGCTTCTCGCTGAAATATACAATTGGTCTATCATCTTGACTTAAGACTGCTCCTATTGCAAACCCGCTTGCATCACATTTTACCTGAAATGTCTTTTGAAAATCCGGCAACACCAGAATTGGTTGTTCCATAATCTTCCGTTTCAACAAATTGAAACTCTTCTCAGCCTCTTCAGTCCAGTGAAAATATTTATGTCTTTTCTTCACTGTATCCATCATCGCTGCGCTGATTTCACTGAAATTTCTGATGAATTTCCGATAGAAACTAGCTAACCCATGAAAAATTCTCACCTCAAATATGTTCCTTGGTGATGGCCAATTCTTGATTACCTCCACCTTATCTGGATCCATCCTCAACTCATTTTCCGAAATAACAAATCCCAAGTAAATGAGTTTTGACTTCATGAATGAGGACTTCTTTATGTTTATCAACAACTTCTCTTGCTGTAATCTCTTCATCACAATGGCCAAATGCTTCAGATGTTCAACTTTCGTTTTACTGAAAATCAGTATATCATCCAGATATACGATAACAAATTTTTCGATGAAATCCTTCAGGACTTCATTCATCAACCTCATAAAGGTACTTGGTGCATTTGTTAAGCCAAACGACATAACAAGCCATTCATACAAACCTTCGTTTGTCTTGAATGATGTTTTCCATTCATCCCTTTCTCTCATGCGAATCTGATGATATCCACTCTTCAAATCAATCTTTGAAAAAAAAAATTCTCCACTTAAGCAATCCATCAAATCATCCATTCTTGGCAATGGGAATCTATACCTGATAGTTATCTTATTAATCGCCCTTGAATCAGTGCACATCCTCCAACCTCCATCTTTCTTCGGACTGAGTACCGTCGGAACAACACATAGACTCAAGCTTTCCCTGACCAAACCTTTGTCCAACAAATCCTGGACTTGTCTTTTGACCTCTTCATTCTCTTGCGGCATCAATCTGTACACGACTTTGTTTGGTAAACTGGATCCTTGTATGAGATCAATATGATGACTCACACTTCTCATCAGTGGCAACGAACGAGGTAATTCGTCCACTACTATGTCAACGAACTCTTCGAACAGTTCCTGAACTTCTTCTGGCAAATTGTCCACGCTTGTGCTGGTCAGAACAATCTTCGGTTTTCTGACCACAATGAACTGTGGGTCCTCTTTTCCTTAACTTCCGTAAGAAGTTCCTTCCCACTCATGAGAAGTACTGTGTTTCTTACTTCCGGTTTCACTTATTTATCCTTGATTGGAAGCAACATATGAGTTCTCCCATTCTTTTCTAGGGTATATGTGTTCATCCTCCCATCATGAATTGCATTTTTGTCATATTTCCATGGTCTACCCAACAATAGATGACAGACATCCATAGGAATAACATCACACAGAATCCTATCATTATATCCTCCTATTTTGAATTCAACTAAACATTGTTTAGTGACGTTTACCTGATGTCCTTTTTGTAGCCACAAAACTTTATATGGATTTGGATGATCAGTCGTCTCCAGTTCCATCTTTTCTACCATCTCGGTTGAAACGATATTATCAGTGCTACCGCTATCCACAATGACCTTGCATGCCCAACCCTTGGTCTTGCAAGCTGTTCTGAAAAGTCTGGTCCTTTGGACTGAACTTTCCACCTCTTTCTCCGGTGTCAAAAGGACTTTTCACATCACCAACAATCTTCTGCCTTCAACATCTTCTGCCTCAACATCTCGCCTCTGCGCTTCGGTGATGTGAGTCTCTCCTCCATCTTTCTTTTTCTCTGGACACTCGAATGACTTGTACCCATTTTTTCCACACGTGAAGCATGTGATTACTCCACCTCTTCCTCTTCCTCTACCTCTGGTACGAGGAAACCTATTATTATCAACATATCCTCCTCTCTGCTCAGTATGTTGTTCTCTTTGCTCAACATATTTGCCTCGCTGTGAACTTCCACCTCTCTCTGTCCGAGTCTGAGGTTTCTTCCAGTCGTCCCTGGGCTTCTGGATTCTTTCCTGGGAAACTACTTTGCCTCTGGGCTGACTTCTTCCTCGGCCTCTTTGACTCTGCTTTTGGCTCAGCCTCTCTTCTTCTTTTAAATCCATCTGATAAGCATCCTCCACCGTTCGGATGGTTTCCATACTCATTTCATCCTGAATCTCATACCTCAGGCCATTCATATACCTGGCCACTTTTTCGTCATTGCTTTCACGATGACCTGCCCTGATATTCAACCTGTAAAATTCTTCGGTATATTCCTTTACTATCATCAGCTTCTGTCTCAGGTTTTTCATCCTCCTGAAAAGAGAAATTTGATTGTCCCTAGGGATGAATTTTACCTTCATCTTTGCAATCATCCTGTCCCAACTCTTAATTTTATGTTTTCCTTGGCAATGCCTGTCAGCTTGTAGTTCATCCCACCACAAAGCTCCATGTCCTTTCAATCTCGTGACGGCATGCCTGACTTTATTGTCCTCTTCGATATCTTCATATTCAAAATAGGTGTCTAGAGCTCTAATCCAGTCTAGAAGCTCTTCTACATCCAGATTTCCCTCATAAACTGGAATGTCCATTTTCACCTTTGCACCCATTCTTGCAACAACTTTAAGTAAGCGCTCATTTGCTGCATCTTGCGCTGGGATTTCTTCTTCTCCATGTCCAGCATCATCTTCATTTTCGGACTCGCTGATATCTCCTGCATCAGCTTTGCACCTTTGTCTTATCTCCATGTCCACAATCATAGCACATAAGTTATGCAGATCTCTTTCTATTTCTGGATTCTGCACTTGCCTACCCCTTCCTCTGGACATTTCCCTTTCCTCCTCTGGATCGGGTGATTGTCTATCCCTTCTCCTCGACGGCATGGTGAATTCTCCTTCTCCCTGCTACAGAAAGCAAAGAAGCTTTTCTAAGCTCTAATACTACTTGACGTGTATCAGAGTGCTCTTTTCCTCTTGCCTCTCTTTCCTGAAATAGGCTCTGATACCACTTGACGTGTATCAGAGTGCTCTTTATCTCTTGCCTCTCTTGCCTGAAATATATAGACAAGAAATAAGCTATGATACCACTTGACACAGGCGCGCCCGCTAGGCACATCCCCTCACAAGATCCTTCCTCCTTCCTCGGCCCAAAGAACTGAAAGGTTCTTCTATTTCCCAATCGGGAAATTTTCACCCACAACAACTCTCTCATGGGGTCTCTCTTTCTTTTAAATCAACGTCGACCTTTTGTTATCGGGGTTCCTCCTATCAGGATTTTGACACTTGCCATGTCCAAACAACTTGTTTTACCTATCCCCGAGCCCCGATACGCTCCCCTTCTTCCTTAGCCTCTCAAACTAAGCCTTTAGCCCACGTGATTGCTTTCCATAAGACCGCAGCCTTATATTCCTTCTCGTCGGGGTTTCAAACTTTCAAATGCCAAAATGCACTTGTTCTCAGGATTCGCGATCCCTCGAATCCTGATTTCCTGACGTGACATCAGCTAGCAACTGTTGTCCACCTTTATCCTAATCAACGGTCATGATTTCCTGTGAGACCAACGGCTCTAGATCTCCCTCGGGACCTCGGGGTTTCAAATGTCGAAAAACATTCACCCATGGGACTACCGATCTTTTGAATCCAGGTTCTCTGCTATGCTGACAACTGGCTCCCACAATGGCTCTTTCCTCCTTATCGGAGTTTCGGACTTCGCAATTACAAAATGCATAAACCCCTTCTCACCAGGATTCCCAGTATCCCGATGACCAAAATGACGATAGGCGACTTCCTGTCGGGACTTTCCCCGATGACTCTGATTTCTGCCACGCGTCCTCAAGAATGGACGGTTCTCATATGCTTCGGGGTTTTCACCCTGGCAATTCCCGATTTCCTTGCTACAATGAGACGACGTCAGCTAGGCCTCTTGTCGGGAAATCAGACTTCGCAGTTTTGACTTGTGAGAGTATCCTGTCCTCAGGATCTCCGAAATGTTGATCCCTGACTCTCTTCAGATTTCTGACACGCGTCCCAAGTGATGGACGGTTCAGGTCAACCCTCAGGTTTTGCTACTTTACAAAACCAGGAACACTCACTTACCTGAACTCTGATGACCACATTCCTAATCTAGGCGACCACACGACACGTGTCCTCCCTGAGATCCTACGACTATGATCTTTTCGTCATTCTGGGATTCAACAGGTCTCGGATTTTTGTCTTCTGAAGTTCCGAAATGCCGATGGACTCTCGGTCCTTTCCACCTGTCCCAACAGATGGACGACTCTGAACTCGTCGGGATTTTCATGATGGATTTCCCGACTTCTAGTCCATGTGACTCCCGATTTCCCGAAACCCTACGCCTCGATATCCCGACGCCTTTCGAGGTTCTTACTCTGCTCACGAGGGTTAAACCTTGTGCAACTCCAGTCAGATCAGACGAATGACGGGTAACTGATCAACGATCCAACAACTCACGACCCCTGGAGCTTGAACTCCGAACACGGTCGTAACCTACTTGCTTCTTTGGAAGATCCAACGGCTGGTGGGATTTTTCCAATCTTCTCCACAAAATCCTAACCGTCGATCTCTTCCTCTTGGATTTCTTCTACGGGTGAACCCAATATTCCTATGTGAAAACTGGTCCTCCTGCGCATAACTTTGTTGCACCTGTTCAAACACTCCACAACACAGACTCTCTGTGCTTCTCTTCGACGAGATTGGAAGCCTTGTCCTTCCTAAGCTTCACACAATTCTGAGTCTCCATGAAGACTCTTGCGTGCACCCCTTGCGGAAATCCTCAAACACTTCTAAGTGTTGAGTTCTTTCGACTCTCCACACACCTGCAGTAGCAGTCCTTCAATGCTCCTCTCAGATTCACAACTGAGACTCTCTTTAGCCTGCGCACTCCTTGCACGACTCCTATAACTCAATTTCACTTCTAGGTGAATGAGAACAAGAGTTAAACTATCTGAGCCTCCTGTCAACGCACTCCTTTTCGACGACTTCAACTGCACTCCTTGCAGGAATCCTTGCTCAGATAGAGAAACAATTGAAACTCATTCCACTTCCTCTCAGACTTCAATCTCAACACATGAAATCATATACACAGCAT
>JZKD02S0899985.1:11805-33432 GCA_000966675.3 Picea glauca
GGAGGGGCATGTTAAGCCCTAATATTGGCTCATTACCCCTTAATTGGGGCATATTACATTAGTAATGTTATTTTGTTTATGTCGGCTTTATTCCATTAGTTGTAATTATACCTTCTAGTCTCCTATATATACCAAGGAGACATTGTCATTTGGAATCATCGTGTACTTGAACATTTATGTGGGGTAAAAGGAGGTTTCCCCCTCGAAGAGGCTTATTATCTGAAATTCTCTCTTTTTCAAGGAGTTAAGTACTTATTCTGAGGTTTTTCTATGCTATATTGATATTTGGTTCTTAACAATTGATGTATGCAAGAATCCAAAACTAATAGTATGAGATCAAATATATATTATAAAATTTAGTGTAAACAGTTGCTCTATACAAATTTGATAAAATATAAGTGGATTACTCTTTATCATGCACCTTTTTTCCATTTGTTTGGATTATCTCCCCTTCCCTTTTTTCCTCCACCCATTGGTCATCATAAACCATTTCCCCTAGTGTGTCATCAATTTTCTTGATGTATTCACTGGCATAATAGAATTACTCATATACTATGTACCCCTCTACCGTGGATCCCTCCGGTTTTTCCCTTTGTCGAACAAACCCCTTCAATTTTTTCATGTACCTCTCTAAGAAGAACATCCAATGACATGAGAGAACCCTGGCTAATTCAATCTTATCAGGTAGGTGAATTAGAATATGGACTTGCAACTCCATAAAACTCGTGGGTAGTTCCTTCTCAAACATACAAACAATCTCATCTATATCTTGATGCCACTGTCGAATGCTAGCCATATTAATTTCCTTTGATGTGATCCAATGCAAAAATGCATATAATTTCAATATGACATGCTACAAGTGCTAGGGAAAGCCATAGTTCACACAACCATGCATGAGAAAACGATAATGACACTACAAAATAGACACACACGCACACATCATTAATTTTCATAAAACTATGAGTGCATAGTATATTTTTGTCGACACTATAGAAGAAGAATCATGTATTTGACATACATACCCTTAGAAGGTTCATATAATCACATGATTTCAACCCCGGAAAATTATTTTCTACAATGAAGAAATGTCATAGAGTTGACTATATAAAAAAGGTGCCTTCATACCAAATATAACATATTTCACCATAGAAAGATCATCTTTCTTCAAAATCCATGGGACATCACCATATTTAAAAGACCAAGAGGGACAAACCTCTCATGTACTTTATTTTCTTGTTCAATGTATCTTTTTAGTATTTGAAGCAATAAGATCTCTCCTAACATCCAATGTGTCGCTTTTAATCAATGATATGTGCCTCCATAAAAAATATGAAACATTTTTTAATAAATGTATGGGATCTAGTAAGTGGTCAATCTTAAAATGCTCCCAATATGGAAGCTCATAAAATACATATTTATTTTTTATCTCAATGGAATTTTTCTCCACATAGGTGTAAAACAATTGAGTATCATCAAACATAGGTTCCCTATTTGAATCAAACAATTCTACCATTTCCTTTTCCTTATTTGTGTCATATTCCCTAATCCAATCTATCGGTGTCGACATTTTAGGTCTCTAGTTTCTCTTTAGTTTACCATTGAATGCAGATGAAACTCTTCTATGAGGGTGGTATTCTAGGAGGAATACCCTTGAGCAGTCATACACCAAATTTCATAGGTATTTGGCCACCTAGCCTTTATAGAAGGTCCACAACATTTACATCCATGATACCCTTTTGTTACAAGACCTAGGATGTTATTGTGTACAAAGCACATTAGTGTCAAAATATGGTTGCACCAAATTAAGTATTCCAAATAACATTACACATATAAACAAATCAATCAACATGATTACTAGAGAAAACTCCTATTCTTGGATAATTGTGCATGGTGTATGCACATATGCCACACAACATAAAAGACCTCTCTATTGGGATGGGTCTTGATACATCGTATACATGTATCCCTTCCCATAATTGTTTAAATTCATAAATCAGTGGTTGGAGGTAGAGATCCATTCTCTTCACTTGTCTTCTACTCGAGACTATAAGAGCCAACATAAGATGTTCATTCTTCAAGGAAAACCATGGGGGGATATTGTTATTGAACACTACCACTGGCCAAATAGAATAGTTGGTGTTTTTGAGGGAATACAGGTTATCTCCATCCATGGTTATTCTCAAGCATAGGATTCATACTTCATCCTTGAATTTATCGGGCCATGTATCATCTATATGCTTCATGGTTATTGAATATGTTGAAATTCACATAAATCCTGGCTCACTTCTATGTGAGCCATGCCACACCTGCAACATGGCTAATTGTTTGTAATGAAAGAGCCTTTGAATCCTTATAATTATAGGCATGTGGCTTGATATCTTATGAGGAGGACCATGTTTCTTACCCTTGTTTTTTTAATTTTTGGTACCTGTCATTACCACATTTCGGACATATCCCTTTGTCCACATATTCATTTGTGTATATAAAACAATCATTTAGGCATGTGTGGTATGATATGTACTCAACACCTAATATTTTCAACATTTTCTTTGCCTCTATGTAGCTATCGAGAAAGAATTCATCTCTTGGAAGTACCTTATCTTTGTGTAACCTGCAATTAGTGGGAAATATAAATGTACATTGTCATTAATCATGCATAAAAACAACCATTTTCTTCCTTCATTGTGTGAAAATATTCCTTTAAAAATTAGGGGACTTTATGGTTAGTTACCTCAAAAGTGTCGAGAAACATGCATCTGATAAACCATACATTTGGTTCAAGTTCTATACTAACATTGTTGTCCCTATTTGGTTAGACCCTGACCCCTATTGACCAATGAGAGGGGTAGTGGAAGCATATTTCAAGCTTTCAAATAAGGTATTGATGACATCAATGTCCTCCCCTAGTTCATTTTGTTGGAATGCATGTAACAACATTCCCTCCATGTCTTGTGTATCCCATGATAAATCATCCATACCAACCTCTATATCATTTATTTCATCCCCAGAAGAACTAATGTCATGATAGAAGTTTTGAATTGGTGACTTGGGACATAGTGTGAATTGATAGGTGGTTTATTTAACCATGCTCAATATGCTTTCTCTTCAATATGTGCTTGTTTAATAGAAATATCGTTAATTGACATTATAGTGGGGTCTGTTATCCCCTACCCTAGGGATAACCAAGGAGATCAGGTCTCAAGGCCCACAAGTCCTAGACATGGATTACCGAGAGCCAAATGACTTGAGCATGGCCCCTGAGGGCCCCTCTTTTCTTCACTGTAGTCCATTGATCAGTTGTAGTAGTATCCATCCCACCAACCTGATCCTAAAGTAGAAGTAAGTCTTTCTCCATGAGGTAATGAGTCAAGGTATCATGGTATGTATCACTTTTATTGTTGAAGCACTTGAATATGTTGCATTGAATTCTCCTTCATTTCAGAATGTTTTCTTGGAAATTATGCTCTTTGCTTGTTCATACCTAGAAGGGTAACACGATGCCCTAGTAATTTGATATCCCTTTAGGATGGGTTGCCACTGGGTGGGTTTATGAAAGGTCATCATGTGTTTCCTCCATACTTACCACTTTCCATATGTATTCCTCTCATCTTCCCCTACCTTTGTTCGAGCATTGGGATTGGCCACACTATGAAGGGTTGTACCTTTCCTTGTGGGAAGAATGGGATAAAGTCCCAGAGCATAAAAGTAGTTGGAAAGAGTTAAAATCCTTTAAAACCTTTGATATGATTCACCCAGGGATTCCCAAGAAAGCAGTAAAAAGCTTCTTAGTAAGAAAAGGGAACCCATAAGATAAATAAACACTCAAGGTACTAGTTGGTGGATAGGAGGTCTCATCACGAGCGAGCCTATTATGACCATGGGAATGTAGCAGTATGACACTACCACCTCTCTGGTCACCAAACTAGGGTAGTGGATCTTGGTGGCATAGACAAGAGAAATGGGGTCTCATCACGAGACAACCTTATCATCTCTGTGAAATGTTTGTGGATAATGTTGTCACCTCTGGTCACCAAGCTAGGACAATGTCCCTCAACTCTTTCCTTGAAGCACAAAAGAAAAATATCAAAAGATAAATAAGCTAAGAGTAAAAGGCAGTAAATGGGATAGGAAACAATGGCATCTATGACAAGGTGCAGCTCAGCCTCTATAAAGGCACCCATAGGTAAGAATTGCATTTCCATGTTATCATTGCACCCCATGCCCAAACATTTACCCCATTCCACCTCATACATGTACATGACCTAGATTGGATCCCACCTGGGAAACATCCCAAACTTAAGGAGGATTATCCCAATAGGACATCCTGAGACCTCCTCCAAACCTAACTTGTCAAATTGCATAACGTATTTGAGCTTTTATCTATGTAAAGGGGGTTTTGATGCACATGATTGGGTAATTTAATTATTGGCTGTGATTTACATGTTATGATCCATATGACTTATGAACCCTTGGAGGGCGTACTTTTTGTTGTTGTAGGGCCTCACCCAGTGGACAGATACACATGAGGGAATGATTAGCTCATACCTTCATGGGGTTGAAATCCCATAGATGGATGTTGTAACCCTATCTAGGGGTAAGAAGACATCATATATTTACACCAGGAAGAAAGAAGGACGTCACCCTTGGAGGCACCCTGGCAGACCTAGACCTAGGGGGATCTTTCTCATCCACATAGGCATTGGCCCTAGAAGTCCCATCACATCATCATAATGACCTTGGATGTTATATAGAACTAGGTTTTTTGTTTTGGAGGCATTTACGAGCCTAGTGGCATGTGTGCGCTTCATCTGGGGCCTTCGGAGGCCAACCACCCTACATTTTAGGCCCAATGTTCCACCTAAGGGCCTCAACGTCACCCTAGAAGGGCATGATGTCACCCTTGGAAGTTTTTTTAGATGCTAATTAATTTTATTTATGTCTAAATTGAATTTATTTGTAAATTTACCAGGTCAGACTTTATTTGACTTAAAATTAATTAAAGGTCACCAGATTTGTATAAATAAACATAAAGTACATTCATTTTTACATCACAACTCCTCACACAAGAGGAGAGGTATGAAATTTTCACCCTAGTAAGGGCTATTGGCTGAAATTGTGAGGCACACTGTTGTATAAGGATGTTTTTTTGCAAGTTGGATCAATCTTGGAAGCTTTTATGGTGATCTTGAATGGTATTTCATGATTATTCTTGGTGCAAGTAGGTAAAATATCAATTTTTTGTCATCTATTGAATGGTTTATGTATGGTTTTATTTGCTCATACAATATTATGAAATTGCATGATATACTTAATGTTTTAAGTAAGGAACTTAAATTGCTACTTTCTTACTTTCTATTTGCCAAGCTTTTCAATGAATTGATCTAGTAACTAGTGAAACCCTAGAGCCCTAGTTTCCTAGCACTCTAAGGTTTTGACCTAGTTATCTTTTCCTAAGTTATTATCCCATAAAAATCATAACGAGAGAAAGGCGCTATGGCCTAGAATTGCCTACACCCTAGTATCTTGTTTCTTGAGGGAAATGCATAGGGGGACTTAAGTTACTACTTCTCCTTTGCATTCTCCCTCTTGGAATGTTGTGCACTATCAAAATTGATTTGCAACCTTATAAGAATCAATCCACTTCACTCCATAAGACCTAGAAAGCACTATTTATATCCTCTCTCTTATTGAAGAATTGATTAAACACTCAAACAGTCTTCTCCTAAGCTTTTATTAACTATCTCTAACCCTAGTTTAGCCTATATCACTAACCTATTTGTTGTTGTTACAAAATATTGCTACAACCATCTAATTACAATAAATGTTCTACAAAACTAACCTTTAATGCTAGCTAGACACTTCAGAAATTGCTTGTGACAATTAATTATCATTTTGCCTAGTAAAAGCTTCCCTTTTATTGTCTTTCCAAGCAATTCTGAGGCATATTTATGTTATAAAATACTTATTGTTGTTTTAAAATTTCATATTGCTGCAATTTTATATCATCTAGCTTATATTTGAAAGGTTCATTGTCTTATTGAAGCACTAACATCATTTTGTACTTGAAAACTGCCATATTTTTTGTTTGTTGTCTTGTTCCAGGTAGGTACACTTTAGCCATTACTTTGCTTCATCTCTTAAATACATAAAACCCTTTTGACTTGAGTGACCAGTGAGAGGGGGGTATTATTTCATTTTTGTCTTAGTTCATAAGCTCTTTAGGTCACTAGGGACGTCTCCCTTGAGGTAATATTAACATACTCCTAAAAAGAAAGGGGTTTCCTATTAAGGTGACAGTGATAGGTCACCCCCTTGTTACGCCAATCTTGACTCACTTTTCTTGGGATTTGGGAAAGTACAGATTGTGCGATAACATTTTTGGTGTCATTGTCGGGGAACATTGATTCAATATTCCTCAATGAAACTTTTTTGATAAGCCTTTCCCGCAAAGCCTTCATCTTATGAGGCTTACCTGGTGATTCCTTCACTCCATTTGATAATCATTAAGAAAATATATGGCGACTCCACTGACCTTTTCTAAGGTGCCATATTACTCTCAACTTTGTGATATTTCCAAGATATGGGATCATGGCACCCTGGGAACAAGTGTATCTGACTATTGATTTTTAAAGTTTTCAAGGATACCCGCAATATCTTGATATAAAATGGTTAAAAAAATCTCCAAGATTAGGAGGCCTCCCAATTACTCACATTGTAAAATTCTTGAAGTATATAAGTGAGATATAATTGGAAGGGGAGGATGTTCTGGTAAAATTGTTCATACTTTCCCTGTCGTCTTTTTTGCAATATTGGATTAAGGGTTGTTGCAAAGATAAGGGTATATCATCTTTCATAGACCTCATTAGTACGTTTATTGAGTTTATGAAATAACAATGCCAAACATATGAAGATTCCCTTCAAAATATTTCAATATCCCTAGAGGACGAAGGATTCACCACTGAGATTGTGGAAGATCTCAGGGATGTGTACCATACTCAATACCAAGAACCCTCTAATATAGAAGGATAGATTTATGAAGAAAATTGTCAACCCCTTGAAGAGGAGAAATATTTTTCCCATGATTCAATAGAATGCAGTAAATACTTAACTAAAGAAGTGATTTATGAGGATGAAGCACTAGTATCCACTCCTCTATCCGATGAATATCTCCAAGATCCTATCTCTCCTGCACAAGGAAAAGAGAATGAGGTGAATAATTTTCCTTTCCAGGTTTTCGATGAAACTTTGTTCTTTGATTTAGGAATTGAAGAAGTAAAGAAACCCTTGGAAGATCTAAATCCTTTAAATTTTTATGAAGGTGAAAATATGAATAAAGAAATGATTCTTGGGGATGATGTATTGGATCCTCTTCCATTTGATGAATTCATCCAAGTGACGCTCCTGCACATAAAGAAATGAACACGGTAAGTTATTTCCCTTTCCAAGGTTTTGATTATTCTTTATTTTATGATTTGGAAAGTGAAGAAGTATTAGCGGAGCCCTTGGATGCATTAAATCCTTCATGATATGATAAAGGTAGTGACATGGTTGATAATATTGATGAGTTCATACATGTTGGAAGACATAAGTGAGATGTGGTTATGATAAGGATCCCATTTATGATATCTTCGAATTATTCCTTTACAACAATCATATGATGTTCCTAATAATTTTGAATTTTGGCAACAATATGGTGATATAATTACATATTTTTTCCAAGAACCCAAGAAAGACCTGGTGTTGTGTTTTCATGATGATTTCTGGTCATACCTTGAGGATCTAGATGAGTATTCCTTTCTGAAATTGGATTTATTCTATGAAGAATATCATCAACCACTATTGTGATCAGATCTTGATAAAGTTGAGGACATTTATTTCCCAAAGCAGGGTACTTATGACAAGGTTTTCTAGCTCCCTTCGACTACTTTACCTCACTATGTCACTAAGGGTGTAATTGGGAAACCTGTCCCTTGTCTTGATTTTTCTTCGGGGAAAATTCTTCTTTTAGAATTCAAGGGTAGGTTGAATACCTTAAGAATAAGTTTATTATATCACTCTTTCATCTTTCCGTTAGAAATTTTCCAATCATCCTCTAGGTTCTTACTAGTCCTTTCCCGAAACTCAGGATGTGATGATGTCCAAGGAAGTAAACCTTCAGATTCTTTGATTCAGTCTTTTGAGCCTTTTATTTTTCATGATCCATTTCTAAGATGGATTGAGCACTTTCCTAGAAGTGTGACTTGGCATAATTGTGTCCCTCCCTCCCACCTCCATGAGCTAAACTTTACGATTTCCAATGATATGATACATTCTCTAACTCATGTTATTTATGTGCCTCACTTGTCATTGTTTTGGTTTATGATGAAGCACAGAGGCAAGTATTATGAGATATTGCTAGGATGGATTCACTGGTTATTTGACTACACCTATCATTCAACCAACATGTAAGTAGAGGTAGGTGGGCATTTGCATCCATTGTATATACCATCTGCATATCATGATAGCATAGTTGTAGTCACATTTTACATATTCTTTTGTCTCACTTGTATATATGTATGGTCATGATCATATGTTAGATTAGAGATGCTCTTTATATTATTATATCATATATGAAAAAGGGGTGACATCACCACCCTAAGGATCACTAATACATTTTTTTTAGATTTAGCAAGCACAGTTCATACCAGAGATGTCAAGGTTTTCATGTGATCTACAGTGAGCACATGTCCCCGAGTTGGAGCCAGATGTTATCCCCTACCCTAGAGCTAACTAAGGAGATCATGTATCGAGGCTCACATGTCCTAGAAATGTAGTAATGAGATCCAGATGACTTGAACATGGTCCCAGAGGGCCCCTCTTTTCTTTAGTGCAGTCCATTTATCAGCAGCAGTAGTATCCATCCCACCATCCTGATCCTGAAGTAGAAGTAAGTATTTCTCCATGAGGCAATGAGTCTGGGTATCATGGTATGTGTCACTCTGATTCTTGAATCACTTGAATATGTTGCATTGAATTATCCTTCATTTCATAATGTTTTCTTGGAAATTATGCTCTTTGACTTGTTCATACCTGGAAGGGTAACACAGTGCCCTAGTAAGTTAATCTCCCTTTAGGATGTGTTTCCACTGGATGGGTCTATGAAAGGTCATCATTCGTTCCCTCCATACTTACCACTTTTCATATTTATTCCTCTCATCTTCCCCTACCTTTGTTCAGGCATTGGAATTGACCACACTAGGAAGGGTTGTACCTTGCCTTGTGGGAAGAAGGGGCTAAATACCTAGAGGTTAAAAGTAGATGGAAAGAGTTAAAATCCTTTGAAACCTTTGAGATTCTTCACCCAAGGATTCCCTAGAAAGCAGTAAAAATATTCTCAGTAAGAAAAGGGAACCCATAAGATAAATAAACACTCAAGGTACTAGTTGGTAGATAGGAGGTCTCATCACGCGTCAACCTATTATAACCATGGGCATGTAGTGTTATGATACTACCCCTATCTGGTCACCAAACCAGGGTAGTGGCTCTTGGTGGCATAGCCAAGAGAAAGGGGGTCTCATCACGAGCCATCTTTCTCATCTCCATGAAATGTTTGTGGATAACACTATCACCTATGATCACCAAGCCAGGACAATGTCCTTCAACTCTTCCCTTTAAGCACAAAATAAAAATATCAAAAGATAAATAAGCTAAGAGTAAAAGGAAGTAAATGGGATAGAAAACAATGGCATCTATGACAAGGTGCAACTCACCCTCTACAAAGGCACCCACAGGTAAGACTTACATTTCCATGTTATCACTGCACCCCATGCCACCTCATACATTTACATGACCTAGATTGGCTCCAACCTATGAAACATCCCAAAATTAAGGAGGATTAGCCCAATAGGACACCTTAAGACCTTATCCAAACCTAAAATTTCAAATTGCATAATGTCTTTGAGATTTTTTCTGGGTAAAGGGGGGTTTGATGCACATGTTTAGGTAATTTAATTATTGTATGTGATTTACATGTTATGATCCTTATGACTTATGAACCCCTGGAGGGAGTACTTGTTGTTGTTGCAAGACCCCACCCAGTGGAAAGGTACACATGAGGGATTGATTATCTCAAACCTTCATGGGGATGAAATCCCACAGATGGATTTTGTAACCCCATTCAGGGGAAGGAAGACATCATATATTTACACTAGGAAGAAAGAAGGGCGTCACCTTTGGAGGCACCCTGGAAGAACTAGACTCAGGGGGATCTTTCTCTTCCACATAGATGTTGGCCTTAGAAGGTTCATGATGTCATCATCATGACCCTGGACGTTATCTATAGCTAGCATTTCTATTTTGGAGGCATTTATGAGCCTAGTGGCATGTGTGGGATTCATATGGGGCCTTCAGAGGCCAAGCGCCCAAACTTTTAGGCCCAAAGTTCCACCAAAGGCACTCAACGTCATCTTAGAAGGGCATGATGTCACCCTTGGAAGTGTTTTTAGATGCTAATTAATTTATTTATGTCTAAATTGAATTTATTTGTAAATTGGCCAGGTCGACCTTTATTTGACCTAAAATTAATTGAAGGTCACCAGTTTTGTATAAATACACATAAAGTACATTGATTTTTACATCACAACTCCTCACACAAGAGGAGAGGTTTGAAATTTTCACCCTAGTAAGGGATATTGGATGAAATTATGAGTCACACTCTTGTATAAGGCTGATTGTTTGCAAGTTGGATCAACCTTGGAAGCTTGTATGGTGAACTTGCATGGTATTTTATGATTATTCTTGGTGCAAGTAGGTAAAATCTCCATTTTTTTCATCTATTGAATGGTTTATGTATGGTTTTATTTTCTCATACAAGATTATGAAATTGCATGATATACTTAATGCTTGAAGTAAGGAACTTAAATTGCTACTTTCTTACTTTCTATCTGCCAAGCTTTTCATTGAATTGATCTAGTAACTAGTGAAACCCTAGATCCCTATCTTCCTATAAATCTAAGGTTTTGACCTAGTTATCTTTTCCTAAGTTCTTATCCCATAAAAATCCTAAGGAGATCAAGGTTCTAGGGCCTAGAATTTCCTACACCCTAGTATCTTGTTTCTTGAGGAAAATGCATAGGGGGACTTAAGTTACTACTTTTCCTATGCATTCTCCCTCTTGGAATTTTGTGCACTATCAAAATTCATTTGTATCCTTAGAAGAAGTCATCCAATTGAATCCATAATCCCTACAAGGCACTAGTTATAGTCTCTCTCTTATTGAAGGATTGATTAAACACTCAAACACTCTTCTCCTAAGATTTTATTAACTATCTGTAACCTTAGTTTAGCCTAGATCACTAACCTATTTGTTGCTGCTACAAAAGATTGCTACAACCATCTAACTGCAGAAATTGTTTTGCAAAACTGACCTTTAATGCTAGCTAAACACTTCAAAAATTGCTTGTGACAATTAATTGTCATTTTTCCTAGTAAAAAATACCTTTTTATTGTCTTTTCAAGCAATTTTGAGGTATATTTATTGAAGTTGTTATAAAATACTTATTGTTGTTGTAAACTTTCATATTTATGCAATTTAATATCATCCAAATTATATTTCAGAGTTTCATTGTCTTATTGAAGCACTAACATCATTTTGTACTTGAAAATTGCCATATTTTTTACTTGTTGTCTTGTTCTAGGCAAGTACACTTCATCCATTACTTTTGTTTCATCTCTTAAAGACATAAAAACCTTTTGACTTGAGTGACCAATGAGACAGGGGTTTTATTGCATCTTTGTCTTAGTTCATTAGCCCTTTAGGTCACTAGGTACGTCTCCCTTGGGGTAATCTTAACATACTCCTAAACATAAAGGTGTTTCCTATTAAGGTGACAGTGATAGGTCCCACTTGTTATGCCAATCTTGCCTCACTTGTCTTGGGCTTTGGGCAAGTACATTTTGTGCGATAACATGGTGCAATAGTAGATGGTAGATAGGTTACCCGTCGTTAGAATCCTTATTGTAAAAATATTGAAAATTACATTGATAATATTAGTAATACAATGTATTTAGTATGTTCAAACATTATAACAAACATTTATTAGAAGTACGAAATTTTTTTCCCAATAATAAACATGCAACCAACCACTTTATAAAACTTATATCGAATTAAGCAATACATTTACATTAATTCCATCGAAAATCTAAAAATACAATTACTCAATTACCTTTTTCTTATGCTCCAAGGGGTGTCATAAAAAATATCTAATTCACGATGTAATATCATTAACCCGGGCTGGTTTCTAGAAGATGGCATGTTACAATTGGTAGGGTAAAGAAACTGTCCATTTTCATAAAACATTTGCCTTTGGTATATTTCCATTGATAAGAGCTTGTGACATTTTGAGACTATTGTAATATCTTGCACATCCAAACTCGATCATCAATCATGATCATGATCATGTACAATTCAATGAATAATTATTCAACTGCACGTGCATACATAACGTAAATTCAATGAGATAAATGAATTATAAATAAAATTTAGACTTACTGAAATCAACAGGGGAGAAATCAAAGCACTTACAATGATATTGAATGAACTAAAATCTAAAGAATTGGTTATTTGATATTATAACTTGTTTTCCTACATTTGAGCCAAAACCATCATCTTGGGAAGCATAGAACAATACAATTTCAAACATAATTTTGAATGACTTTTAAAATTTAACAATATTCCTAATTATATTATGATGCCCCAGTGTGATTGTATATACAAAACACATCAGTTCACTAAAGTATGAGAGGCACCAAAGAGTGACCTCGGTTATTGCCTCTGCAAAGAAAAACCTCCATAAAAATATTAAATGCAAATATTTTTATTTTCATTTTGTAAATTAAATTATTTGTCTATGGGTTTTTACTTTAGCACCAAAACTATATAGCGCACCGATTAAGTAAGTTACAAAAAAAACAACACCTGTGTTTATCATCAATGCATCGAAATATAAATAGAGAAAATGAGAGGGAATTCCAGTCTTTATTGCCTCTACAAAGAAAAATCTACAAAAAAATTTAAATGCATATGTTTTCATTTGCATTTTGTAGATTAAATTGTTTGTCAATGCATTTTTACATAAACACCACACCAATGCGCTATAGTCTATTGTATAGTGCACCGAAAAAGTAAGTTAGGAAAATAAAAAATATCTTGTGTGTTTATCATCAATACGTCGTAATATACAACTAACAAATGAGCGAGAATTTCATTTTTTCTAAATGTATGTGTTTATAAATGAAAATTGGCAGGCTACATAAATGTCATATTTTTACACCCACTTGTCCCTATTTTTAATCCCTCTTCGCTTACCTATGACTGTGTATTAGTTTGTTTTAATGCTTATGTGTGGGATTTAAACACAAAGTGTTTTGCATTGAATTTCCTTAGTATTTCATGTGAATGATGGTTAAATATTATAGAAATAACATATTTTATATTTATATTTGAAAAAGGGGGTTTGTTTGTGATTGTTGTAGAACCAATTTCCATTTGTTGCAACATTGTTGCAATATTGTTGTTGTTACACCATTGCTACAACACAGTTGTTGCAACACTATTGCTACGACACCATTGATGCAACACCATTGCTGCAACACCAGAAGCTACGACACCATTGTTGCAACACCACAAGTTGCAACACCCACACATTTGTTGTAACACCATTCTTGCAACATTAGAAGTTGCAACATAAATTTTGTTGTGACATTGGTGTTGTTACTCTAGTCATATTGCATGGATAGCAGTGTAGCTTCACAAAATTCAATCTTCATCCACCATCGACCATAGAAATTATTCAAATACAAGTTATATGTTTTAATTATGGATAATGGATTTTCCATGTGCATAAATACATTCTTCTACAATTTCATATGCTCCAATTTCAGTTGGGTAGATAAAATTTATTTGTCGACTATCTCAAATTATTATTTTAGTAGTTTGAAGATAAAGGAATCAATTTGTTGGTGGATGTGGGTGTAGATTTGATTTTCTACGAAGATTTGAAGATATCCATTGAAAATGTCATGGATCTAGGAAGTCAAACAATAGTAAAAGTCATTTGGGATGTGTTTCAGCCAAGTTGTTATACCTCCCATCTCATAATTTGAACTTGATATTCAAAGACATTTTAAATTCAATGGGAGTTAACAAGAATCTTGGAATTCCTAGACAAGTTGTTAGAAAGGATCTTGGAATTATGTATTTATTAGCAAATTGTTAGCAAACCACATGAGAAAATTGTGGATCTTATTTATTATTTTTTAATTGTTAGCAAATCGCATGACAAACTTGTGGATCTCATTTATTATTTGTTTCAAACAAAGTTATATATAAAAGAGAGTTCCTTCTCCATTCTATGTGGAGGACTCTTGGAACACAAGTCCAATTTATGTTGGAATAAAGTATATTTAATTTAGATTTTAGTTTTGTAATTTCTACAATATGTAATTAGAATTAATTTATTTATATTATAGATTAGTTTTAGAATAATTAATTTAATTTATTTATGCTAGTAATAGTTTCATTTGTTTATTTCTGCAATCAATTCTCATTTTAATTTAGATTTTAGTTTTGTAATTTCTACAATATGTAATTAGAATTAATTTTTTTATATTATAGTTTAGTTTTAGAATAATTAATTTAATTTATTTATGCTTGTAATAGTTTCATTCGTTTAAGGTCGGCAGAGGCGACTGGATGGTAAATTCGTTCTTGCAATGAAGGTTAGGTCTTGTGCTCAAACCCGAGCTAGGACGTGGTCTAGTCGCGGAACAAAGCTTAACTAGGCCAAGCCCGCATACATTTTTCCCGCAAGGGTGTAGACTGATTGGCAAGTGCCGTGTAAATGAAAGGAAATATGTAAAGGAGGTCTCAAGTTCGATTCTCATCCCTATTTATCTGAAGGCGTGCTTGCGAGCGGTGCGATTCTCCCTAGGGGTTATAAGGAAGCCGACGGGATTTGACCCCGTGTCATGCGAGTAAAATACTATCGTCGTTACCGATTCCCCTATTTACAAAAAAGAAAAAAAATAGTTTCATTCACTTATTTCTGCAATCAATTTTTTGCGGTGTGATTTAATTTATTTTTGTAGTTAATTATTCATGGGGGATTGGATTTATTTAATTATTAATTTATTTGTGTATTTCATTATTCATGTAGGATTGGGTTTTTATTTCTTCATGTTTTTTAATAAATTTTATTATATAATGATCACGGTTGTTGGAGTGAGTAATAAAAATGATCAATTTGGCAAGGATTAGATTTCCATTCCTACAATTAATTAGAATTTTCTTTCTTGCAATTAGTTAGAGTTTCCTTTCCAGTAATTAGTTATAATTTCATTTCTTGCATTCAGTTAGATTTCCTTTCATGCAATGTCAATTACATTCAACTAGGGTCACAACACATTACTTCCAGTCCAGTTGAATTAACTTAGTTTTCTTTCATTTCTTACAATTTCAATTACATTCAACTGGGGTCACCTCACATTCCTTCCATTTTGATTGAATTATCCTAGCTTGTTTTCAATTTCTTATAATTCCATTTAGAAGAGGGTCATATCACATCACTTCTAGTCTCAACTAAGGTTGTTTACTTTCCATTCAACATGTGTGTATTTTACTTTCTAAATTTTGTAGAACCTTGCCAAAAATTTTGAACTGTCTATATTCTCCTTGAAAAAGTAATCATTGATACTATGACTACATAGAAAACCAGTGGAAGCATAGAGTGCATCCTGCATATAAAGTGCACGATAACTCACAAGTTCCATACGAACCTCAAATTGATAATTAAATTAACAATATTTCTAACTGACTTTCTGGTAAATTAGAAAGGTAATTAAAAATCCCATTATTTTTGGCATCATTGTCAAGGATGGACAATATCTTCAATTTGGGGGGGGGACACCAACACCTTTACATCCCATAATATTTCCTCACCAGTATTGTTCAACTCCACTCCAATATTGATGCATGAGAAGGATTGCAAGATTCCCTATTTTTTCTCTATAAGAACCAGTAGTAAGAATAATAGAAGACCTTACTACTACCACACAAGAACCAGTAGTAAGAGAAAAAGAAGTCACTGTTGTTTCTCCACAAGAACTAACAAAACAAATATGCAACTAACAAGGACCAACCTAAAACACTTCTGAAAAAGAAGAACATGCTCCTCTAACAACCAACATTTTCTAATGTCATATCTCTCTTTCCTAATTTGTGAGCATTTTCAATTCCACATAATTGAACAAGAAGTCATACTACATTAAAGCTGATTTTGAGTAACATATCTTCCAATAGATCATATCCCATTTGCATGCTTTCTTTAAAGGAACATCTAATGTCAATGTCATTCTTTCATAGAAGGATATAGTGTTGCATGGGGACATGCAACATCATTAGTTTGGGGGCAATGGATTGTTGTGCACTCCATATTTAATGCAAGATTATTGTAGTTGAGAAAAACACAACTTTTTGAGAAAATGCTTTTAGTTTGGGGGAGTAATGACTTTTGTGCATTCCATACTTAACACAATATTATTTTGTTGTCCTTTCCAATTGACAGAAAAGTATGTAGTATGGGGAGAGAAGGGAACAATATTACCTAGAGAGGAATAGGCTGCTCCACAAGAACCTACAGTAGAAGAAGCTTCTATAGAAGCCATTCCTACATAAAGATATGTTGTCATACAACAAGACAGTTTTTTTGGGCATGTGCAATAGAAAATATCATTTTTTTGTATGGAAGTTTGATTAGTAGTAACTTTTCAGCATTGATGACATAAGGAAGCCCTATTGTTGTTACACAAGAATTAGTAATAGGAAGTCATGTTGTTGCCACACAAGAACTAGTAGTCGGAAATAAAACATTACCATGTCATGAGATTTAAACTATCATGATTTGTTGATGCTACTCTTGTTATAACACTACTGCTACTATGCTAGTTGTTATATTATGTGCAAAGAAGGATTTTTTTATGTCTCAAAATCCATGCATCGAATATTCATGACTATTGGTGAGGAGAAAAAATAAAATAGGAATAGTATGCTTGCAAAATTTCACAGAAAATAAGTTTGTAGTTTGAGATAAAATAGCTAGATAATTTTGTTGCAACACCTCCAATTTTGTTGCAACTCCTCCAAGTTTGTCGCAACTCCATTAGATTTGTTGTAGATTCACTATAATTTCTTGATGATGCTAGTTTCAAAGTTTGAAGGATAGAGCATGACAACTTATATCAATCAAATCATGCAAGGAAAAATGGAAAAATCGAAAAATGTTAACAACAGAAAAGGATATTCATTGGAAAAAGAGAAGCATATGTACATCCTAATTGATACAGAGATATTGGGTTGCATGAGGGCATGCAACATATTTAGTTTGGGGTGGATGATGGGCCACATAAATGCCATATTTTTACACCATCTTGTCTCTATTTTTAATCCCTCTTCGCTTACCTATGTCTGGATTTAGACCCAAAGTGTTTTTCATTTCATTTCCTTAGTATTTCATTTGAATTATGGTTAAATATTAGAGAAACAACATATTTTTCATTTATCTTTGAAAAAGAGAGTTAGTTTATGATTGTTGCAGTACCAGTTTCCATTTTCTACAACATCGTCACCGCAACACCATTGTTGTTGTTACACCATTGCTACAACACAGTCACTGCAACACCATTGTTGCAACATCATTACTACAACAACATTATTGTAACACCAGAAGTTGTGACACCATTGTTTCAATGCCACAAGTTACAACACCCATGTAGTTGTTGTTGGAATTATTGATTGTGTGTTGTCATTGATGGAAACATGAGTCAAACATGTACAGTAATTAGAGAAAAGGAAGATCACCTTGTGGCAGAAGTAATTTGTGATCATTGTTGATCACAATAGGATCAAAAGAGATCCTATTATTCCAAATCTCAAGAAAGGTAGCATGGAGAGAATCAATGTATAGAAGGAGTAACAAAGCACAAGTTATTAAAAGCTTAGAAGAAATAACGATGAACAAATCAGAAGGAAGAATGTTAATCAAAGATCAGATAAGTAAGCTACAGGAGCCATCGATCTAACAAAAGAATAGATCATGATCATCAAAGGATTAATTCAGTAGAAATCCATAGCAGACAACATATTTGGGAGTTACAGAGGAAGACCATCAGATCAACATCTGATTAATTCATGACCGTAGATCCCAATAAAGGAAAGGATTCGATCAACTCTGGCACTGACCACTCCGGCGAAAAGAAGCCAAGAAAAGGTAGGTTTCTTCGAAGCCCTGAAGCCTTAGAGTCACAAACTCTCATCGACCTTCGGATCGACAAATTCATTCAACTGTTGATCTAGAGTAACAACTGTCAGAGCATGATCAACTCCGACCTTGACCTACTCTGGTGATAAACATCTCAGATGAGCCAAAATATCCAGAAACCCAGAGTTCTAGAATAAACAGAGGCCATAGGATCAAGACAGGAAATATCTACGGTGATAGATCTATTATGCACTTCTCTAATTTAGGAGGATTAGATCAAAGTCTCAAAAGTGTCATATTCCTGAAGCAACGAAAACCGTCAGATCAATAAGAAAATTCAGATGAACCTACGACCGTTAGATCCAGGAGGAGGACATGTGACACATCAGGAGATCCACATCAACAATACCACGTCAACAAGGACACATGGTGAAATCAAATGGTGACAAATGTCAAGGTCTAATTGGCACTTTAAGTATACAAAAGTCACGAATCTAGGTGACACATGGCATCCACTCAACAGTGCCACGTCAACAGTGACATCAACAAGCTATGTCACTATGGGAGTAAGTCTTTCGGGGATATACTACTATAAAATACCGAAGCGTCGAAGGATAAAGTTAATGATGGTTGTTGATCTAAGATATTATGGGTTCTCTCGATCATTGATCAAGTACAATGGAAGGATAGAGTAAGCGTAAATCACGAATAATGCTAATCGTTGATCTAATTTGGGAGCATACTTGAGCATTGATAAAGTACAGTGGAAGGATAGAGTAAGCGTAAATCATGAAGTAACGCTAACAACTGATCTACTTCAGGAGTGTTCTCCATTGTTGATCAAGCATAGTGGAAGCATAGCGTAAGCGGAGGTGTTAACCGACAACATGCAGTCATCACTTCCTTATGACTTATTAGGTAGGTAATCTCTATGGAGGGATTGAACTATCTCAGAGTTTGAATATCATGGAGTCTCGAATCTTCGAAGTTCCAAAGTAAATAATAGACATCCATCTCAATGTCCAATTAAAACACGACCGTTGATTTTGATAAGTGATTAAGCACATGTTTGGCTTAACACCTAGCCACCATCTGTGGCCATATAGAAGTCCCAAAATGAATGAGAAGCATCCACTCAACTGCAGATTAAGTCATGATTGTCAATTTGTTTGAAGCCTCTGGATAAGCCAAGATCGTCCATCCAACAAAATATTAATATTGATCGTTTGATCTACTAGTGAATACAATATACGCACTTCAACGAAATGTACTTCGGGAGGATTGAATGACTACAAAAGATCGAAGTCTCGAAGGACAAAGTACCGGAGAACTTGGTTCCAACGCTGGTCACGTGATAAGGTAAAGAAACTAAAGGGGCTAGAAATAATAAGCCCTCAGATGCTTGAATACGATCCCACCTAGAAGAATAGGGGCAGAATAAGAAAGCACTAGGAACAAATGATTAAATGGATAGGCCCATGGTTTTGATCTCACAATCATTTGAACACTGGGTTGAAAGAAGCGCCTCATGCAGATTTCATTTATGTAAACAACTCAAGGTTGGTAGAGTAATTCAACAGAGAATTAACACCATAACAATACAGAGAATCGGTAAAAGCTTGAACATGATATATTGGTGAACTAAGGACACAACAAAAGCATGGGAACAATATAATGAGTCGATCCATATCTTTGATCAACTCATGAGGACAAATGAATCAATACACAGTCATGATTAAAAGAGAGTTAAATCACGAGAATTATAAATAAAGAATAAAAAGAGAAAAAGATATTATTTAAAGTTTAATAATATAATTTAAATGAAAAGGTATAATGGTTCAATATCAAAAGACGCAATGTTTCAAATTCACACTAGTTGGAAGACTATATAAACAAAGAAGTATGGTGAACAAAACATGTAGTTGAATTTGTTGAAGTATATATATATTTATATCTAATGGATTGAATGAAGGTTCATTCTATCAGGTTCGTGCCTCTTTACAAGATGGGTCTTGTATGAGGATTGGATTCCTCACACCTCATTTGGATCCGAGATCAACAAGTTGGGACTTTTTATGAGGGTTGGATTCCTCATTTCTCAGTTGGATCTGGGAACTACAAGTTGGGTCTTGTAACAGAGAGTTGGGTCTCTTGGAATTGTTTCAAGATGAAGATTGATCTTATGTTTTCATTCAAGTTAAATAAATAAATAAAATATTTATTCTTTTATATATCGGTTGAGAAATTTAAATAAATATATGTTGTTCAATTAATTTATGAAAAGTGAAAAATTGTCCAAAGTTTTGTGACACTAATTCACCCCCCCCCTCAATGTCAAGTGTATATTTCAACAATTTATACAACACCAAAAGCTACAAAACCTCATTGTAGTTGTTGCAACACCCACAAAGTTTCTACAACACCTCACAACAGTTGTTGAAACACCGACGGAGTTTCTACAACACCCACATATTTGTTGCAACACCAAAAATTTGTGCACCTTTTTTGCAACACCAAACTTTTTCTATGACACTATTGTTGTTACTCTAGGAATATTGCGTGGAGAGTACTGTGGCTTCACAAAAATCAATCTTCAACCACCACCAACCATGGAAAATATATTCAAATATAAGTTATATGGTTTAAATATGGATAATGGGTTTTGCGTGTGCATAAATCTATTCTTCTACAATATCATATGCTCCAATTTAATTTGGGTAGCTAAAGTTTATTTTTCAGCTATCTCAAATTATGATTCTAATAGTTTGGAGACAAAGGAAGCAATTTGTTGGTGGATATGGGTGCAGATTTGATTTTCTACGAAGATTTGAAGATCTCCATTGAAGATATCATATATCTAGGAAGTCAAACACATTTAAAATTCATTTGAGTTGTGTTTTGACCAAGTTGTTATAACTCCCATATCATAATTCGAATTTGATATTCAAAGGCATCCTAAATTCAATGGGAGTTAACAAGAATCTTGGAATTCTTATACGAGTTGTTAGGAAGGAACTTGGAATTATGTATTTATTAGCAAATTATTATCAAACTACATGAGAAACTTGTGGATCTCATTTATTATTTGTTTCAAACAAATTTGTGTATAAAAGAAATTTCCTTCTCCATTCTAGGGGGACAATTCTTGGAGCACAAGTCCAATTTATGATGGAACAAAGTATATTTTCTAAATTCTCATTTTAATTTAGATTTTAGTTTTCTAATTTCTGCAATATGTAATTAGAATTAATTTATTTTTATTTTAGATTAGTTGTATAATAATAAATTTTATTTATTTATGTTAGTAATAGACTCATTCATTTATTCCTAAAAT
>JZKD02S0899985.1:78646-92345 GCA_000966675.3 Picea glauca
TTCCAACAATCTCCCCCTTTGGCATTGATGGAAACACTCATGCTCCCCCTATCCTCATTCTCCTGGCTTCTCTCCCCCTTTGACATCAATGGAAAAGGGTGGGGATAATCCCCCTGAGTTCAATGGAAAAAGTTAACTCTCTTCTTTTGGGTTGCTCCCCCTGAACATATAGCACTTAATAACACTTCGTTTTTCTTTCCGATCTTCTGGTATTTTTCTTCCTCCAATATCTTCTATGTGTCTTCAATATTATTTCTCTTCTCTTGGTCTAGGATGTATATGTTACTTGGTCTTATTTTTGCAGTTGCAACCAATCTTCCTTAACCTTCTTCTTTGATTTTTCATCTCCGTGAGTTAAACGTGAGAGTATATCCTTGATCACGCATTTTACTAACACTAAGGATATTATGCTTCAAGTCTTCAACCAATAGGACATTCTTCACTTTTACATTTTTGCTTCCAATATCTACTACATATTTTCCAAGTATTTTGGTAGATGAGTCATCTCCAATTGCAACATTGCCACCATTTCTCTTCAATATGATGAATTTGTCTTGATCCTCAATCATGTGTGAAGAACATCCACTGTATATGTACCATTCATCTTCTTCTTTACATTCTTCAGCAGTCAATTCTATTCGACAATCTTCATTTTTTGGAATATCTTTCCTTCTCCATATTGTGGTTGGAATATGGACATTTGGCATAGGAGCATCTTCATTCATATATCTGCAATCTTGTGCTTTGTGACCAAGATAATTACATTTGTAGCATACAATATTTTGTTCCATCAATGGGGAAAATGAATTATAACTTCTGCTGAAAAATTCATGATCATTTCCATATCTTCTATTTACACCATTCATGTTTCTTGGATATTTGTTCCTTTCATTGATTCTGCAATTAATTGTCTTATGTCCAAAAATTTTGCAATTATAAAACTGACCAAGAAAGAAATTTTGATACCTGGGAGTAAGAGATCTTTTTTTTAATGTAGTCCATTTGGGTTCACGATCTACTCTTATGTAGTTTCCTTCATACTAAGTGAAGTTTTTTTCATTTCTGAAGGTAGGAGGTTTTCTTGGATATTCATCTCTTCTGTAATCATTACTTCTTCCCGGCATCCTGGTCCACTTCTCATCAATTGTCTGTGTGGAGCTTTCTTCAATATTTTTGTTGGAATTTGTATCTTCTTTGTATGAAGTTTCACCCATGCACCCAAGATGTGTTAAGTCTTTTGGCACTTGAGAGATTCTTAAGCTCTTCCTTAATGATACAACTTCTTCTTCAAGTTTCTTACAATCTTCTTCTTTCTTCATCATTTGGACATTTCTTACTTCTTCTATTCATTTTGCTTCTTCAAGTAGAGTCTTCAAGGAAACAGTTTCTTGTCTTAGTTTCTCAAAGTATTCTAATTGTTTCTTCACTCTTTCAATTGTCTTTTCACAACTACCCTATTCACTTCTTAGTTTTCTATGCGTGTTTTTGAGCTTGTTATTTTCAATCTCAACATGAATCAATTTTTCAAAATTCTCATCTTCTTGTTGAACCATTTTTTATTATTTTATTTTATAATTTTTTTCTTCTTCATTGGACTCTTCTTCTTCCTCAGAATCATCTCTTTCAATTTTTGGATAAGGAAATTCATGTTCAATATGTCCTACTCCTTCACAATTAAAACAAAAGAATGCACCTCTAAGAATTTCTTCGACATGTGAGTTGCAACTTGCTTCAACTTCTTTTTCTTTTGTCTTTGCATAAATATCTTGTAGCTTATCCCAAAGCTCCTTTTTTGATGCACATGATCCCACCTTGGATTTTACTGAATCAGTCAATCCATCAAGGATAATATCCATTGCCATTTTTTTTTCTTCCATTTCTGCTTAGGATTTTCCTTCCTGTGGTTAAATTGTTCTGAAGGCAACCTACTCTAATACCAATTGTTGGAAATACTAAGAGGGGTGTGAATTAGTATTTAGAGAAATCAATATTTTTGAACTTGTACTTCAATCAACTCATGTATTCAATTTATATCCAATCAGCAACGAAGACTATCCAATGAACAATGAAGAATAGTATAAGAGATACAACAATACACCATGCACAGTATATAAGAAGTAATCATGTATTATTGTTCAAAGGAAGTAATGACTTCCAAAGGTAGCTACATCTTCCAAATATAAAGGGAGGGATAAACCTCCAAAAGGAAGATACAATCCTCCAATATCAAGAGAGGTTTGACCTCTCCATCCTTGCCCCTTCCTTCCACCCAAGAATATATGAGAGATAATAAAACTTTACATTAAATTATCACCATCAACCAACCATCACAAAGAACCTGATAATGTTTTCTAAGACTTCTTCAACTTCTACAATTATTCACTTCTTGAAATACTGTGATCCTGTAGATAATATTACTCAATGTATTCTCTTAAACTCCTCCAATTTTCACTCCTTGAATACTCCTAGAAAAGGAGTTATAGAGAAAATGGTAGACCTTATTCAATTCTAGTTTATTCAAGACAAAGAACTTGTACAGCATGCCCCGCACTCAATATTTAACATCAAATTCTGAAANTTCCAACAATCTCCCCCTTTGGCATTGATGGAAACACTCATGCTCCCCCTATCCTCATTCTCCTGGCTTCTCTCCCCCTTTGACATCAATGGAAAAGGGTGGGGATAATCCCCCTGAGTTCAATGGAAAAAGTTAACTCTCTTCTTTTGGGTTGCTCCCCCTGAACATATAGCACTTAATAACACTTCGTTTTTCTTTCCGATCTTCTGGTATTTTTCTTCCTCCAATATCTTCTATGTGTCTTCAATATTATTTCTCTTCTCTTGGTCTAGGATGTATATGTTACTTGGTCTTATTTTTGCAGTTGCAACCAATCTTCCTTAACCTTCTTCTTTGATTTTTCATCTCCGTGAGTTAAACGTGAGAGTATATCCTTGATCACGCATTTTACTAACACTAAGGATATTATGCTTCAAGTCTTCAACCAATAGGACATTCTTCACTTTTACATTTTTGCTTCCAATATCTACTACATATTTTCCAAGTATTTTGGTAGATGAGTCATCTCCAATTGCAACATTGCCACCATTTCTCTTCAATATGATGAATTTGTCTTGATCCTCAATCATGTGTGAAGAACATCCACTGTATATGTACCATTCATCTTCTTCTTTACATTCTTCAGCAGTCAATTCTATTCGACAATCTTCATTTTTTGGAATATCTTTCCTTCTCCATATTGTGGTTGGAATATGGACATTTGGCATAGGAGCATCTTCATTCATATATCTGCAATCTTGTGCTTTGTGACCAAGATAATTACATTTGTAGCATACAATATTTTGTTCCATCAATGGGGAAAATGAATTATAACTTCTGCTGAAAAATTCATGATCATTTCCATATCTTCTATTTACACCATTCATGTTTCTTGGATATTTGTTCCTTTCATTGATTCTGCAATTAATTGTCTTATGTCCAAAAATTTTGCAATTATAAAACTGACCAAGAAAGAAATTTTGATACCTGGGAGTAAGAGATCTTTTTTTTAATGTAGTCCATTTGGGTTCACGATCTACTCTTATGTAGTTTCCTTCATACTAAGTGAAGTTTTTTTCATTTCTGAAGGTAGGAGGTTTTCTTGGATATTCATCTCTTCTGTAATCATTACTTCTTCCCGGCATCCTGGTCCACTTCTCATCAATTGTCTGTGTGGAGCTTTCTTCAATATTTTTGTTGGAATTTGTATCTTCTTTGTATGAAGTTTCACCCATGCACCCAAGATGTGTTAAGTCTTTTGGCACTTGAGAGATTCTTAAGCTCTTCCTTAATGATACAACTTCTTCTTCAAGTTTCTTACAATCTTCTTCTTTCTTCATCATTTGGACATTTCTTACTTCTTCTATTCATTTTGCTTCTTCAAGTAGAGTCTTCAAGGAAACAGTTTCTTGTCTTAGTTTCTCAAAGTATTCTAATTGTTTCTTCACTCTTTCAATTGTCTTTTCACAACTACCCTATTCACTTCTTAGTTTTCTATGCGTGTTTTTGAGCTTGTTATTTTCAATCTCAACATGAATCAATTTTTCAAAATTCTCATCTTCTTGTTGAACCATTTTTTATTATTTTATTTTATAATTTTTTTCTTCTTCATTGGACTCTTCTTCTTCCTCAGAATCATCTCTTTCAATTTTTGGATAAGGAAATTCATGTTCAATATGTCCTACTCCTTCACAATTAAAACAAAAGAATGCACCTCTAAGAATTTCTTCGACATGTGAGTTGCAACTTGCTTCAACTTCTTTTTCTTTTGTCTTTGCATAAATATCTTGTAGCTTATCCCAAAGATCCTTTTTTGATGCACATGATCCCACCTTGGATTTTACTGAATCAGTCAATCCATCAAGGATAATATCCATTGCCATTTTTTTTCTTCCATTGCTGCTTAGGATTTTCCTTCCAGTGGTTAAATTGTTCTGAAGGCAATCTACTCTAATACCAATTGTTGGAAATACTAAGAGGGGGGTGAATCAGTATTTAGAGAAATCAATATTTTTGAACTTGTACTTCAATCAACTCATGTATTCAATTTATATCCAATCAGCAATGAAGACTATCCAATGAACAATGAAGAATAGTATAAGAGATACAACAATACACCATGCACAATATATAAGAAGTAATCATGTATTATTGTTCAAAGGAAGTAATGACTTCCAAAGGTAGCTACATCTTCCAAATATAAAGGGAGGGATAAACCTCCAAAAGGAAGATACAATCCTCCAATATCAAGAGAGGTTTGACCTCTCCATCCTTTCCCCTTCCTTCCACCCAAGAATATATGAGAGATAATAAAACTTTACATTAAATTATCACCATCAACCAACCATCACAAAGAACCTGATAATGCTTTCTAAGACTTCTTCAACTTCTGCAATTATTCACTTCTTGGAATATTGTGATCCTGTAGATAATATTACTCAATGTATTCTCTGAAACTCCTCCAATTTTCACTCCTTGAATCCTCCTAGAAAAGGAGTTATAGAGAAAATGGTAGACCTTATTCAATTCTAGTTTATTCAAGACAAAGAACTTGTACAGCATGCCCCGCACTCAATATTTAACATCAAATTCTGAAATTAGTACACAGGAAACCAAATCCTGTACATTTTCCAATGCAATTGATATCACTTCATTTGGATTCTCTATGAATACGTTATGATTTTTTTACCGGGAACACCTTTTTATGACTAGCTCCAGGACTATTCAAAAACCCTATCTTCCACAAATTGTATCTCCAAAATGATAGTGAATAAAGAGATGAAATTTTTACCATAGGTACCTAGATATTCCTTCTCAATAGCCTCCTAATTTCACTATCTGGCTGATTTTATAAAAAAAAGTTATAGCGAAAATGGTAAGATGATCTGTAAATAACATACCTTAAAACACATCACCAAAAGACTTCATCCTCCCTTGAAATTCGGCATTCTTTACTTCAGATTTCCTCAGAAATTCAACTTATATCTCCTTGTTCATTAATAAACTTGCGTGTGTTAAAAAATGAATTTATAATGAGATGTATTTATACCCTTTATGTCACTTCCTTTTAACATTAGGGTTGACATGTAGTTTATGCTTCAATTCACATTGTCATATTCAAAAATTCATTTCTCCTCAATCGTGTGGATCCATGTGATGTGACACATACCACCGAAAGTGGCATGAATTATACTATCCATCCATGGGTGTTGTATCTGAATTTGTAATTTCCTTCATGTCTATCTACTTCGATCAATTGTGGGGTCCAAAATCCATGACTAGGGTTGACATCAATGGCAACAACCAATCTTCCAACAATCTAGATCATATGATGATGGGGAGATTTCAATTTCCAAGAAGCAATCTTGGAAAATCTTGGTTGGTGCAGATGGATACAAGAGTTAAAAGTAAAATTGATGAGATGGTTAAGGCATTCCCAATGGACATGAATGGATTGAGAACCAGGGCATATTTTAACATCACACCTTTAGGTTCCTATGATTTCCTAATTGGTATGGATTGGTTGAATCAAAATCATGTTGTCTTAGACTATTATAATAAGGCATTTAGTTGCTTGGATGAGGAAGGGAACTAAAGGATAGTACAAGGAATTCCCAAGGCAGTAACCATCAGAGAATTTTCAACATTTCAACTAAAGAAAATTTAAAGGAAAGGGTGTCAAGTATTTGCAGCACATATGGAAGAGACACCTAAAGATAAGGTGTCATATATTGAAGATCATGCAATCCTAAAAGAGTTTGAATATGTATTTAAATAAATACCAGGATTTCCACCCAAGAGAGATATTGATTTCTCCATCAATCTTATGCCCGAAGCATCCCCAGTATCCAAGACCCCTTACAGAATGAGTACACTAGAACTGAAGGAATTACAAATGCAACTTGAATATCTTCTGAAGAAGGGGTATATATGCCAAAGTGTGTCACCTTGGGGTGCCCCGGTATTATTTGTAAAGAAAAAGGATGGAAATTGAGACTTTGCATTGACTTCAGGTAGTTGAACAAGGTAACTGTGAAGAACAAGTATCATTTAAGGATAGATGACCTCTTTGATCAGCTGAAAGATGCAAAAATATTCTCCAAGATTGATCTCAAGTCAAGCGATCATCAGGTAATAATTAAATAAGAAGACATCAGCAAGACTGCCTTCAAAACAAGGTATAGCCATTATGAGTTCTCAGTGGTGTCATTTGGGTTATCAAATGCACCAATTGTATTCATGTGTTTAATGAATGTTATTTTCAAGGATTACCTAGATAAGTTTTGTTGGACACACCTACCACACTTAGAGGGGGGGTGAATGAGTGTGAGGCTCTTTTTACCAAAACTTCCCTCTTTCACAAAACTCATTAGTTAGCATTCAACATTTACTCATTACTCATTGTTTTCATTTATAACTAGTTATATGTGAATACATATCAGCAATATATATCAGCAATATATCATCAACAAGTCATGACCACAAGGAACATAAAGAACACAAAATGTATGTACAATTTTCTTTTTATTATAGACTACAATCCTTGGGGTTTTTCAGCAACAATTGAATAGAGTACAACTCTACAAGAGCACCAGCTCTATCATGCAAGACTCAGCTTACACACCCAGCACCAACTAAGATGAGACAACAATCCTCAACATATATCAATCTGCAACAGGTACGCGGCCTGTCAGTAGTGCAGTCCGCGTGTGTACACACCCTGGCTCACTATAACCCATGTGTATACGTGCCCAAGCAGTACTATAGCCTGCGTATATCTTCTAAGATATTAGGGTTTATCCTTTTCATCACATGCTCAGATCCTCTACAATCATATTTTCCTCTGTCTTTCACTGTCCAAAATGACCCACGGCCATTCACAACTCATCCAATCTCTCCAATAGTCTACTCATGCTCCACAACCAATCAATATGAATGTTATATCAATCATGTATAAACAACTAGTATACCATAGAAATCATGTCACCACTAAATCAAAAGAGTATTGTGCATTCCATCAACCAACATAGACCACATCACATCAGCCATACCAATAATTCCCTAAGCATTCACAACACAACAAGCTATATTATCCATCAAGACAATAATGTAACCATATCAGTGTCTCAGTGACATATATGAGCCCATAGAATGCAGATCTGGAACCTACTTCAGTCTTCAATAGCTTTTCATCAGCTCAACCACAAATCTCCGTGATTTTATCCATTGTACACTCCCTATACACAAACAGCCCACATACTGTATGCACATTGTACATAGATAGCTCACGTATATGCACCCTATACACAGACAGCCCGCATACGCACCAGAAAATAGGGTTTTTCTGTAATTCTGAGAATTTCGTCGTCATGATCTCAGACTTGCCAACACTTAAATGTGTCCATGAGATCCTCCTTGTGCTTACTTTCTCATAATATATCTTCAATCATGCTCAAGAGATCCACACCAAAGATTTTCTCACAAGAAGCTCTCCATCAATACTCCAAAAGATATTCTCACAAGAAGCTCTCCATTGATCCACAAAAAGGATGATTTGCAAGAGTCCATAGTTATCTTATCTATACTTTCATTCTCTAGGTCACTTAACCCATTTCTAGGTCACTTAACCAATTTTCCTTATGTTAGGGTTAACCACTTTCCATAAATAGAAAGTTCTCCATTACTTTTTCATTTAAATATTCCTTCTTGATTTTGTCATCTCACTTTATCATTTAAATCATNTGAGGAAGGGAACTAAAGGATAGTACAAGGAATTCCCAAGGCAGTAACCATCAGAGAAGTTTCAACATTTCAACTAAAGAAAATTTAAAGGAAAGGGTGTCAAATATTTGCAGCACATATGGAAGAGACACCTAAAGATAAGGTGTCATATATTGAAGATCATGCAATCCTAAGAGAGTTTGAATATGTATTTAAATAAATACCAAGATTTCCACCCAAGAGAGATATTGATTTCTCCATCAATATTATGCCCGAAGCATCCCCAGTATCCAAGACCCCTTACAGAATGAGTACACTAGAACTGAAGGAATTACAAATGCAACTTGAATATCTTCTGAAGAAGGGGTATATACGCCAAAGTGTGTCACCTTGGGGTGCCCCGGTATTATTTGTAAAGAAAAAGGATGGAAATTGAGACTTTGCATTGACTTCAGGTAGTTGAACAAGGTAACTGTGAAGAAAAAGTATCATTTAAGGATAGATGACCTCTTTGATCAGCTGAAAGATGCAAAAATATTCTCCAAGATTGATCTCAAGTCAAGCGATCATCAGGTAAGAATTAAATAAGAAGACATCAGCAAGACTGCCTTCAAAACAAGGTATAGCCATTATGAGTTCTCAGTGGTGTCATTTGGGTTATCAAATGCACCAATTGTATTCATGTGTTTAATGAATGTTATTTTCAAGGATTACCTAGATAAGTTTTGTTGGACACACCTACCACACTTAGAGGGGGGGTGAATGAGTGTGAGGCTCTTTTTACCAAAACTTCCCTCTTTCACAAAACTCATTAGTTAGCATTCAACATTTACTCATTACTCATTGTTTTCATTTATAACTAGTTATATGTGAATACATATCAGCAATATATATCAGCAATATATCATCAACAAGTCATGACCACAAGGAACATAAAGAACACAAAATGTATGTACAATTTTCTTTTTATTATAGACTACAATCCTTGGGGTTTTTCAGCAACAATTGAATAGAGTACAACTCTACAAGAGCACCAGCTCTATCATGCAAGACTCAGCTTACACACCCAGCACCAACTAAGATGAGACAACAATCCTCAACATATATCAATCTGCAACAGGTACGCGGCCTGTCAGTAGTGCAGTCCGCGTGTGTACACACCCTGGCTCACTATAACCCATGTGTATACGTGCCCAAGCAGTACTATAGCCTGCGTATATCTTCTAAGATATTAGGGTTTATCCTTTTCATCACATGCTCAGATCCTCTACAATCATATTTTCCTCTGTCTTTCACTGTCCAAAATGACCCACGGCCATTCACAACTCATCCAATCTCTCCAATAGTCTACTCATGCTCCACAACCAATCAATATGAATGTTATATCAATCATGTATAAACAACTAGTATACCATAGAAATCATGTCACCACTAAATCAAAAGAGTATTGTGCATTCCATCAACCAACATAGACCACATCACATCAGCCATACCAATAATTCCCTAAGCATTCACAACACAACAAGCTATATTATCCATCAAGACAATAATGTAACCATATCAGTGTCTCAGTGACATATATGAGCCCATAGAATGCAGATCTGGAACCTACTTCAGTCTTCAATAGCTTTTCATCAGCTCAACCACAAATCTCCGTGATTTTATCCATTGTACACTCCCTATACACAAACAGCCCACATACTGTATGCACATTGTACATAGATAGCTCACGTATATGCACCCTATACACAGACAGCCCGCATACGCACCAGAAAATAGGGTTTTTCTGTAATTCTGAGAATTTCGTCGTCATGATCTCAGACTTGCCAACACTTAAATGTGTCCATGAGATCCTCCTTGTGCTTACTTTCTCATAATATATCTTCAATCATGCTCAAGAGATCCACACCAAAGATTTTCTCACAAGAAGCTCTCCATCAATACTCCAAAAGATATTCTCACAAGAAGCTCTCCATTGATCCACAAAAAGGATGATTTGCAAGAGTCCATAGTTATCTTATCTATACTTTCATTCTCTAGGTCACTTAACCCATTTCTAGGTCACTTAACCAATTTTCCTTATGTTAGGGTTAACCACTTTCCATAAATAGAAAGTTCTCCATTACTTTTTCATTTAAATATTCCTTCTTGATTTTGTCATCTCACTTTATCATTTAAATCATNCATTTTATAATGTATTGCACACATGTGTAAGTGTGTGAGGATTGCTCACTAAAGGGAGGGTGCACACCATCCTGAGTTTGTGTACAATGGAGTAAGTGTGTGGTTTTGGGGCCAAAATGCCTTTGTGTATATGCATTTTGAGGCCATAGTGTTTGTGCGGTTATTAGGATGGAGAGCCAGATGTTAAATGTCTAGTGACCCATCATTGTAATATGTAATCACATGAAAATATTAATGAAAACACATCATTGTTGCAGAACAACCATGTAAAAGAGTATGGGGAGCTAAACTCCACTAAATAGGGAAAGGGGGCTAATATTTAAGGATAATGGGCTAAGCTATAGCGGCTTAAGCCCAAAGGAATATTATATTAATAATTCCTTAAAGTATAAAGTATGGATAATTATTTTATTCTAAGCTCTAAAGATGGGGAAAAGTGGGCCCAAGGTAGTTCTCAACATAACAAGTGTCAAGTTGGGAACATGCATACATATAGTTTGGACTTAGTTAATTTTCCTTTCATGTTATCATCATTCATTCACTCACTCAGTTGTTATTGGTACCCTGTTGTTACTATACCTATACATGTACATGTACCTTGGTTAGCTTTGGAATTGGATTGAAGAAGTAGGTTGTCATGTCCGTAGGAGATTGAAGAGGCGGGTTGTTAGGCCCATGAGAAATTCTCTCCAAGTGAGAGAAATATTGGGAATTGATTCCCTAGGTGCCAAACTATAGCTACAAGGATCTGAGACTTCCTCTCCATCCTGTTGTTGAAACCCCGGAAAGGAACTGGTGTATCCAAGGGACTGTTGAGCAGAGAAGGGGCACACTTCCTGGGGTGGGACAGACATGTGGGGAATGTGGGATTGTATGTTGTTAGTTTGCGTTGGCGCATGTGACTGACTTTTCTTGTTGTCTGAGATTCCTTAGTCTAGTTAGGAATCATTAACCTAGGTGGAGTTTAGTCCCAACTCGGGGGTGACCCACTACTGAGAGTTATGAGCAGTTTGGTCTAAGGCTGGGAGGAACGTGGAAGGTCTGCACACAGTTGGTGTTCTTTTAAATCAAAGATAAGTGTCAATTGTGTGTTAATTCATACGTTGTATTAATATTTATGCATTTGTTTTCATGGGTTTTTCCCATGTATGTTGCATGCATATTTATGTTATTATTTTGTATAAATCTGTGCATTTGTGGAATGTTTTTATGATTTAAATTAGTATCAGAGTTTGAAATTTTAAGTGGCATAGCCCAATAGGTGGTTGGGAATGTTATAGTTGCACCCATGAGTTGAACGTAGTGTCTAACTTATGAGTCTTTTATCACCTCGGATTTATATGAGATTAGTTAGACCTTTACCTAAGTCTCTCAAACAAAAAGACCCAATTATCTCTAAATTTATTTATTATTTTTCAATAGTAGTTTTAACTGCTAACTATATCATAAACTCTTTAGAGAATAAATAAAAAAGAAAAGGCATCAGAGCATATGTATACCAAAACTTCACCAAACATCTGTATAATTTTGATTTAATTTCATCTGAGTTAAAGTCTTAAGGGCTTCGCAAAGCTTGTGACAATAGGAATACTCTCCATTAAGTCCTTCTGTAGGTGAAATTCTAACTATCCTATCACTAAGGTATACAAATTTCAACAATTATTGTTTGATGTAATTTTGTGGTGTTGATCAATTAATATGTGTAGACTCTTTATTCCATTGAATGGCTAATAACACATATCTCTTCTAAAATATGATTCTACTTTCTCAAGATTTCATTTGTCTCTTTCAAAATTCAAATTATTTTCTTTTTGTATGATTCCATAACATTAATAACATTAAGATAGACCTAAGTAGATGCATCAATATCTTTAAATTTTGAATATTATTTGAAAAAAATTGTTGATCTGAATTGTCTATAACTTTGATGAAAATCTAATTGATTTTAAGTAAAAATAAAAGAAAATTTAATCCATATCTTCATTGTTTATCTTAATTCACTTAAATCTTATTTCTTTCATGCATCTTTTCAGTTTCATTTTGTATACAAAATAAAAATCAAATTAATCAAACATTGAAAAAAAAAATTCTATTAAGTTTATTTGGTCATTTTTCTTTTTAAGTTATAAAGTAATAGAGAAACCAAAAAAAATAGTTTTTGTACATATTAAAAATAAAAATAATTTAAGTGACCTTTCATTTTAATTGTTTACTTTCTTTCTCTTTATTTGTTTTACATAAAAATAAGCATAAATATAAAATTTTAAAAATGGTTGAAATAATAATAAGCCCGGGGAAGGATTCCCTTAAAAGGGATATCATTCAATATGCATAATTGAGTTCTTAATCATGCTCTATTCTTCTTTCTTAGGAATCAAAGTAAGTAAGTATTATTTATAAGGAAATTTTTGAATTCTAGGTTTTAGGGATTTATAAATAGTTAAGGGAGGTTTCCAATTCCACTTATCAAGTAGGGATCTATAAATAGCCGAGAGATGTTCCCAATTCCACTTAATATATTCCCAATTCCAATTCCACTTATTAAGTAGGAATCAAAGTAAGTATTATTCATAAGGAAAACTTTGAATTCTAGGTTCCAGGGATCTATAAATAGCCTAGGGATGTTTTCAATTTCCAATTCTACTTATCAAGTCTCACAAGCACATTTGAGATGTTCACTACTTGAATTACTAATCTAAGCATCAACAAGTAGGATAGTGTATCCCTTTGGTTGTAGAGTTTCATTCTACTTAGATCATTAGTTGGGTTGAATTTCTTTTTTTTTTTAATGAATGGAAGGTAATAAGGTATTATCCAATAAAATAAATCCTAGTAAACTTTCTTGTAGCATGACAATGCACTAATTTGTGCAACCCTACCCTTGTAGAGTAAATACAAGTGCAAAAGATCTAAAAAGAATGGCACATTTACCATTTACCATAATGAGCCTTTGTCGACTTCTAGCTTAGTTATTTAGTGTTTTTGTTTAGGGATCGAGACCTATGATTGTTGTTTCTTTTGGTTATGCATAATAATTGTTAAGATTTGAAATTTTATTTTCAATTTTTCTTAATAATTTATTTATCTTAAATGAGCCTTTGTCGACTTCTAGCTTAGTTATTTAGTGTTTTTGTTTAGGGATCGAGACCTATGATTGTTGTTTCTTTTGGTTATGCATAATAATTGTTAAGATTGAAAATTTTATTTTCAATTTTTCTTAATAATTTATTTATCTTA
>JZKD02S0899985.1:92355-121842 GCA_000966675.3 Picea glauca
TTGCCTTGTGAAGTTAGTGCAGCTCCTTTATTTCCTTTTCCACCTTCTCACCAACTTGTTGGAAATTATTGAGAGAAGCATAATCAACCTTTCACTCCCATTTTGATATGAAGGGAAACTATGATGGGGCATCTGGGTTTTCAACAATCCACCATTGCACATCATTAAGACCTTCTCTGATGGTGGTGAACTCCATGTTCTTAGCTTGTGCTCTACTATGATGAGCCATAATTTTTGGTACTAACTATTGGAAAACTTGTAGATTCACATACATATCGTTTTCTATGTCATGAAGCTCTATTATAACTTTCTGCTACAATAGTAGTCTTTTGCTGAGAGGTGGTGGGTTTGAATGTATCAGGAATGAGGTCTCTCTACTAAGAAAGCACACGAATTTCATACAGAGAAACGTTTGCTTTGGTTTTCTTCAGATCATCAATGATGTTGTATTCTAAAGAACAATTTTTAGATGTGTTCAGGGTTTTGTTTGATTGTGAAGAACTAGGGTTACTACTAACCTATGCAAGATTACTTGGATTCTATGTAGTTGTGGGAGGACTTATATTTCTAGGTGTAGGGGAAATTTTAGAAGGTAGAGGGGTGTTGGATACTTCCCCTTTATTGTGAAAGTTATATTCCTTGGGAGCATCTTTCAGGATTTGGGTGTCTCCTACAGAAATTTCTTCAACATGTTCATTGTCAGAGTCTAAACACCAATCCCATAAAAACATGGTAGATTATTCAGTTGTTTCCTTTTCCTCGATGGATTCTTCATTTTTTTTCATGGGTTTGGTCATTGGCATCTGCCTATTGATATAACAATTGATTGATGATCAGGCTCATGGATTTAATACACTGATTATAGGTATTTTTGGAATGGTTCATTTGGTGATAAGAACAGAAATTATCCATGCCAAAGTCATCGATGTTTAACACAAGACCAGGGGTCTCTGGTGGCTAAGGTGGGTTATCAATTTTTTTAAAGAACGGTCAGAAAGGTTTCTTTTTGGAGGATCCTTCACCAACACTCTTCTTGAGATCTACCACTTAATTGGACAACTTCTTCACAAACTTGACTATGTTATCTAGGTCCTTGGGTTCCTTTTCAGGAGGCTTAGTCAAGAGTAAATATTTTTTTCCAGTTGACTTAGTTTTCTCGACTATAGGATGGCTGCTCAAAGAGAGAAATTATTTCTCCACCCCCTTGGATTATTCAAAGTTCATGGATAAAGTAGCTTTGTGATCTTATTTGACAAATATGCCTATGGAGGGGTGTAATTTCAAAGTATAATATTCTATCATTAAGGCTTCAACAAGGGAAAAATCAACCGGGAACTTATTCAGTATGGTAGTAAAACGTTGATTGAAATCATTATCTTCTCCTTCTTCTCCATATTTAGAGATACTATTTATTTGAAAAGGTTTGCAGGGGTTTTCTCATCCCCGAACTTACTGAGGAAGGATTTCTTCAAATTACCCCAATTGGTTATGGATCCAGTGAGAAGATTGTATTACCACATAGAAGCATTATTGTTGAAAGTATCAGGGAAAATCCTACAAACCACATCTTCATGGAGGAGATCAAGGATTTTTATACAGGTGGATATCTGTGGCCACCAACCTTTTCCAACTGGCTCAAAACGGTTTTCTAGCAATTTTGGTAATTTACTATTTTTAGTAGTTTTTAACTTATGGGGCCATTTTGAGGGCCTAAGGGCCTAAATGAAGGTTTTTTTGGATCGAGCTTCTCAATGATAACTGGAGACTCTTATTGAGCCCCTAAAATTCTTCTCCTCAATGATACCTTTCCAACGAGCTATCGTGTGCCCCAAATGAAGATAATATTCCAAAGTTACACCACCGGAAAATTGATACACCAAACTACCCAAAATGGTGTCCACAAAACTGTTGTCTTTTCATCTTCCGAGGTTAGGGTTTTGGATTTTATTTATGATAAAAAGGACTTTGGAGCCTCATTGTAAAAATCATCTTCTTGTGAATGCGAGTAGTGGACACATCTCTTCTCAGAGATAAGTTGCCACCATTCTAGCGAGTCTTTCACTATGTATTTTTACAATCTTTGTACATTTTCGCTCATTAATAGAAAATTGTGTATTATTGTATCTTTGTGTTTATGGTTGCATCTCTGATACATTTATGTTATATTATTGGATATATAAGATATCTTTGTACATTCCTTTATTACATCTCCGCTCTCATTTTGTGCCAAAAATCATCTGGATCAGTGGCATCAGAGCAGGTTGCTCTTGATCGTTTTTCAGTGAATGTCCCCGACGTGGTTCGAGTATAAAAATTTGGGTCTTGAGCTTGTATCTCTTGAATACAATCACTCTCACACGTCCAAGAAACCCTCCATGAAGGAAGAAAATAAAAACGACAGAGCAGACGATTCTATTAATATGTTGCTTAAGCAAGCTCTCATGCGACAGAGGGACGAAAGGATGGAGAATTTTTCCCACATACTTCAACGCCTATCGATAAAAAAAGGTGTATATTCATCAATCGGCCACTTTGGAAGTACCTCACCTTTCAAGGTACAATTTAATTTTGATATTCCCATATTTGAAGGACAAATAGATGTGGATGCCTTAGAAAAATGGTTAAATCTGCTAGAAGGTTATTTCTTTGTTCATAATTTCTCCGATGTGAAAAAGATCACCTTCTCACTCCTTAATGCTCTCCCACATGTCAAAAATTGGTGGGAAACTTACTGGGAGTAGAGTTCCACAGAGGAGTCTGGAATATATGGGGCTGAGGCCACTTGGGATTTTTTTGTGGATGCGGTAAAGGAACAATATTACCATGTTGGAAACTATGAGGACCAGTACATGAGATGGAACAAACTATGGCAAGAAAGGGGCCAAGAAGTTATGGAGTTCACCAATACCTTCCATACCTTGCGCACTAGGCTGGGTATCAAAGACTCTAAACGAAATTTGGTTCTAAAATACCGTGGGGCTCTACACAGATACATCCAAACTGAAATGGATTTTATGAACATCTCATCACTCAGTTCTTCTTATCAATATGTTGTTAAAATCGAGCAGAAGTTTAAGCACTAGAACAAATGGGATTTTAGGTATGAAAATACGCAACAACCAAAGTATGATAAAGACAACGCTAACAAATAGAATCCTGAAAACCATCCCAAGCCACAGGAAAAGAAGGGTCACAGAAAGACGAAGAAGGAAACTGGAAAATGGTGTGATTTCCAAAAAATCCCCTGGCACAACATTGATGAATGTTGCTCAAAACAGTCATTGGTGGTCGATATAAAAGACAAGGAGCCAAACCCTGATTCAGAATTTGATTATGAAAATAATGATAGAAGATAGATCATCGATGCAGAACCCACTGCTATTGTCACGACCGTAGCAATTCAACCAGAAGAACCAACAGATTCTAAAGAGGGGGAACGTCTTTTTCATTCACAGACCCCGCTACATTTGGGTGAAGGGGACCCCGCTACATTTTATTGTTGATAGTGCAAGCCAAAATAACCTCATATTAGCAGAGGTCATAAAACAGTTTGGATTTTTGACAAAACCACACTCGAAACCATACAACATTGGGTGGCTTCACCAGGGACGAGATATTTGTGTCAGCCAGCAATTTCGATTGTCATATGGCATCCAGCCCTTCAAGGATGAGGTATTATGTGATTTTTCCCCCCTGTATTTTTGTGATGTTCTCATGGGCTAGCCATATATGTGGAAGCGCCATGATATTTATGATTCTTGACCCCATAGTGTCATTGTTACTATGGGGGGTCATCTCTACAGGATACTACAGCATTCAGCTTCTTCACAGTCAATTCAAAGTGTGAAAAAAAGAACACCACTGCAAACTCAGTCCAAGCACCTTCTATCCAACAGAAGCAGGTCTACAAGATTGCAACAAAGTGTAAACATTTCTTCTTCACACAGGCATCTCATGTAGCCAGACTGGTTAAAAAGGTCCAACCCTTCAAGCTACAGGTTTGTGATAACCTTCAACAAGCTAAGCAATGCAATTTCTCCAACAAGGCAAGTAGCTCATCAAGATGTAGATTCAGCAAAATCTTTTACCTCTCCCCCGGACACTCAACGCAATGGAGACCATTGCTTCCTAAGGAGGGATGATTGATCCAAGTGGATATTGGTGGCCACCCACCTTTTCCAACTGGCTTAAAATAGTTTTCTGGCAATTTTGGTATTGTACTATTTTTAGCAGTTTTTAACTTCCTGGGCCATTTTGAGGGCCTAAATTAAGTTTTTTATGGATCAAGGTTCTCAATGATAGCCAAAGTCTCTCATTGAGCCCCCAAAATGAATCTCCTCTATGATACCTTTCCAACAAGTTATGCCCCCCGGAAGTTGATACACCAAACTACCCAAAACGAGGTCCACAAAAATTGTTGGCTTTTCATCTTTTGGGGTTAGGGTTTTGGATTTTATTTATTATAAAAATGCCTTTGGAGCCTCATTGTGAAAATCATATTCTTGTGAATGCGAGTAGTGGACACATGTCTTCTCAGAGATAAGTTGTCACCATTCTAGCGAGTCTTTCACTCTGTATTCTTATAGTCTTTGTACATTTTCGCTCATTAATAGAAAATTGTGTATTAGTGTATCTTCGTGTTTATGGCTTCATCTCTGATACATTTTTGTTATATTATTGGATATCCGAGATATCTCTGTACATTTCTTTATTTTATCTCCTCTCTCATTTCGTGCCAAAAATAATCTGGATCAGAGTTGGATGACCAAATTAAAATTCTTGATGTGATCTTCCGGGGAATATCCTTTATATGGATCTAACTTCGAAATAAGTTTTTTCTGTACATTTATGCAGGTCATGCATTAGTCCAGGTAAGTTTAAGGCTCCTTGAGACATCCATACTTGGATAAAATTTCAATTTCTAGCCATGTCTTCTTCTTTATATTCAGAGTGTTCAGATTTAGAATGATGTTAAGAACTGGGAGGGGTAGGACCTAGAGGAGTATGAGGAATTTGGTCCAACGGTTGGGGTATTTCTTGTAAGGAAACCTCAACCAATTATTCAATGGAGTTGAAAATAACATTGCATTGATTAATGTATCTCCAAGTAGCTCTCATCCTGGGTAGTGTTGAAGCTACGGGTAAACGGCCAAGTAATTTAGCTAATGAACAGGAAATCCACCAAGTTTCAGCAAAATTTGCATTAGAGACAGTGTACCAAGTCTTAATATTAGTTTTGGGACTTCTGAAAATAGGACTTTCAAATGCAGGGTCAGAATATTCAAAGGTAATTTCCTACTCAGAAAGAGTACACAGTGGTTTTTGATTGGTGGGAATGTTATCAGAGGTTTGACCATGTGAATATCGAGCATTATCGTTGGCCATACAATCCAGGCCCTCCTTCTAGCACCAATTCTATTGATGCAAGATAAATTCCCTTTAACACACAAGAGTACTTCCTGATACACCATCCCAATTAGACTACGCATTATTTGGATTAGGAGACCCATCTGGATTCTAGCCCAAATTTCATTATTGGGTTAGTGGGATGAATGAATGGTTATGAATTCAAGGGGAAATGCAGATGCAAACTAACTACTTGGAAAAATAAAATCCAATCTACCATATCCTAGCTATAAGCAACTAAAGTAAATAATAAGAAGTTGTAAATGGAAGTCATCCTTGTGATAACTCCTTCTAGATAGTTATTAAAGAGCAACAGGGTTAAATAACACATGCATATGAAAGAATAGCTAGATTAGGATATGATATGAAATCACATAGATAAAATGTTCATCATCTCAGGAAATAAATAAGAGAGAAAAGACAACATTGTAGGAAATTTTTATTCACATAAGAAAATTCTATAGTGAAACAACATTCTTACATCATTCACAGATAGCTTAACACTTTACTTGAAGTAGTTCAAAGCAAACTCACTATCAGCAAACAATATTTCTCTATTGAAAAATTGGCCCTAAGGGCTTCTCAATATTATTTCATAAAATAGTTCCTAGAAATTACAATTATTGAATATCCCCTGCAAAATGGGTCTATTCCTTTACTTATAGTGTCTTGAGTAACCTCCTATAGGGGTTTATTGAATTTTTCAAGAAAGAGTTGCATGTCTTTTAATCTTCCCCTTACAACTATTTTGGCATGTATTCTAATAAGTACAAAATTGAGTATAGGTGAAAAAAAGACAAAATATAAGGTGGTTGCAAGTAAATTTGAATTGGTCGTTATGTCCTCTTCATTTGTCTTTGTCCTTCAGGTAAGCTTTCTAGACTTCATGTTGTCCCGAAATGGACACAACTCTGTGGAATAGTAGCGACTCCAAGGCAACCTCTTGAGTAGTTGAATTTTGCAAGAGGTTCTTCATGTCTCTTTTCAAGTTGACCATGAAGTATTGGATCATGTTTTGTGTCCTAGAAGGATTCACGAGACGATCATCCATCAGGTCCACTATCACCCTAGTCACAGCCCTGGTTCGTTTGCCTCTACTTCATGTTCAACTCGACTTCTTAAAAACTATACTCATCGGTCTCCATCTTCTCTGGTTTTTCTATATGGGATAGTTTTCCTTTGTATGCTAAGATATGTGTCACCTTGTGAAGTTCGGCATGAATCAATAGTGAATTAATTATATCCTTTTCCACCTTCTCCCTCACTTGTTGGAAATTATCGAGATCAACATAATCAACATTTCTCTCCCATTCTGGTATGCAGGTTACTTGTGACAGGGAATTTGATTTCTCAGTGATCCATTGCTACATCTCACTGAGACCTTCTTTGATGGAAGTGAGCTCCACTTTCTTGTCTTGTTCTTTGCTATGTTGTGTTGTAATTTATGTTTCTAACTATTGGAAAACTTACAAATTCGTATATATATCTATCTCCATGTCATTAAACTTTGTTCTGACTTTCTCAGTGCATACCAAAGAATATTGTTAAAAATAATTAAAAAGTACCTAGGCAAGTGTTTCTCATCACCTAGGCACCTAACGGGTGAAAACGTTCCTAATGTGGACCCTACTCATTTAATTTGTGAAAGACAAATTAAAAGGTGACTTTTTGAGACTTAGGGAAAGTGGGTGAATAAAGTGATTTTATCTCCACCGTTGATCTCGTCTAATCTCAACCGTTAGATGAGATGACTCTTGAGATTCCCTCATGAGTTCGACTAGCGTAGGAGGGTGCACCCATTCTTGGGTATATGAAACATTTTGAGAGAGAAAGAGTGAAGGAATTTGAGTTTGAGAAAGAGGCCATTTTTGCTGAGCTAGGGCACGCATTTCAAGGATGAAAACTAGCATGCATTTCGAGGCAAGAGGTACATCATGTATTGTAGGTCGTACTGTATAGATTAAGAATCCCGTACAACATTAAAGATGGCACAAAAATCAAGGTAGAGTACAGTTTAGAATAAAGGTTGTACTGTATGGATTCAGGTTCCATACAGTAGAAAAGAGGCATAGAAATCGAGGGAAAGTACAGCTGGGTGAATAGTCCATAGTGTACAGATTTCGTACAGTCCGTACGACTAGTTTTCTTGCACAAAAATTGAGGAAAGTTTATTTGGTATTTTCTGTGTGGTTTTGGCACATTTTCCAAGGTAGTCGTACGGTATTTAATGCTCAAAGTTGAGTTGTAACAGTTGGCACAGATTTTGAGGCAGTCGTGCAGTAAGAAGGAGGCACAGAAAATGAGGAGCAAACCTGTACATGTGTGCAAGAAATTCTGGCATGAATTTTGAGGAGTTTGGCTCAGTTTCTGTGTGAAGACTTGGCATGATTTTCGACATAATTTTGTCATTAAATTTCTGAAGATGAATATGCTGTAAAATATTTTCTCTGAAGCTCTAAAATAATAAAAACTCCCTCTCTCACTGGTTTTCCCCTTGTGGGTTTTTTTAGGGTTGCTATTAGACCGAAAATCTTTGTGTTATAATTTTATGAGTTATGTGTTGCTGATATAATTTTATTTTTGTGTTAAACGATGTTCAGAATCCTCATGTTTCAGTTCTAAAAATTTACTTTATGATGAGTTTAATTGGCTATCATAAAACTGGGTTTGGGCATTAGACATTGGCTGAAAAATCAGTGAGACTTGAAACTGCATGGGGTATGAAATTTTACATGGTATTAGAGTTGAGTCAAAGAGAATAAGAGATATTTCATCAAGTCAGAAAATTGGGACAACAATCACTTCACCAGACAGAATTTTTCATTTTTCATTTTCAGCAGAAAGGGGTCAATGGCTACAGGTTTGAGGGTTGAGGACAGACTTGATGGGGCTGCAAACTTTGGTGCTTGGAAAGAGAGGATGATCTTGTTGTTGCAAGAAAATGAGTTGTGGGATATTTTTGAGAACTCCACAACACATCATGTGGTTGTACCTATTGATGCTACTCTTCTTGCAGCATACACTAAGAAGAGTATCAAGGCTAAAAGGATTATTCTTGATGCCATCAAGGACCATTTGATTCCTCATTTGATGGAGAAGACAAATGCCTATGAGATGTGGGAGTCTTTGACAAAGTTGTACCAGAGTACAAATGAAAACCGAAAGATAGTTTTGAGGGAAAAAATGAAGAGCATTAAAATGACCAAGGCTGAAAATATGGTCACATATCTTACCAGGTTGACACAGGTGAGATATGAGCTTGGAGTTGTGGAGGAGGCCATAGTTGACAATGAGCTTGTGAGGACAACATTGAATGGAGTTTCCAAATAATGGGTTGTTTTTTTTGAGGGCATTGTGGCTAGGGAGAAGCTTCCCAATTGGGAATGTCTTTGGGATGAATTTGTTCAGGAGGAGTCCCGGAGAGGTTATGTACATGGCAGTTCATCTACAGGTCATGATGAGGAAGATTTGGCTCTTGCTGCCAACAGCAAGAAGAAGTTAAAAAAGGGTCCTAAGGGAGGAAAAAAACCAAAGGGTGAAGGTAAGAAGGACATGAGAAAAGCCAAGTGCTTTGCATGCCACAAGTTTGGTCACTATGCAGATCAGTGTTCAAAAAAGAAGAAGAAACAAATAGCAGCTTTAGCAGTGGTGTAGGAGTTCTCCATTAATTTTGATAAGGATTTTTCCTTAGTTGTGTTCCTTTCCACGAGGACCACTCATTTGATATGTGGTATATTGACANTTGCCTTGTGAAGTTAGTGCAGCTCCTTTATTTCCTTTTCCACCTTCTCACCAACTTGTTGGAAATTATTGAGAGAAGCATAATCAACCTTTCACTCCCATTTTGATATGAAGGGAAACTATGATGGGGCATCTGGGTTTTCAACAATCCACCATTGCACATCATTAAGACCTTCTCTGATGGTGGTGAACTCCATGTTCTTAGCTTGTGCTCTACTATGATGAGCCATAATTTTTGGTACTAACTATTGGAAAACTTGTAGATTCACATACATATCGTTTTCTATGTCATGAAGCTCTATTATAACTTTCTGCTACAATAGTAGTCTTTTGCTGAGAGGTGGTGGGTTTGAATGTATCAGGAATGAGGTCTCTCTACTAAGAAAGCACACGAATTTCATACAGAGAAACGTTTGCTTTGGTTTTCTTCAGATCATCAATGATGTTGTATTCTAAAGAACAATTTTTAGATGTGTTCAGGGTTTTGTTTGATTGTGAAGAACTAGGGTTACTACTAACCTATGCAAGATTACTTGGATTCTATGTAGTTGTGGGAGGACTTATATTTCTAGGTGTAGGGGAAATTTTAGAAGGTAGAGGGGTGTTGGATACTTCCCCTTTATTGTGAAAGTTATATTCCTTGGGAGCATCTTTCAGGATTTGGGTGTCTCCTACAGAAATTTCTTCAACATGTTCATTGTCAGAGTCTAAACACCAATCCCATAAAAACATGGTAGATTATTCAGTTGTTTCCTTTTCCTCGATGGATTCTTCATTTTTTTTCATGGGTTTGGTCATTGGCATCTGCCTATTGATATAACAATTGATTGATGATCAGGCTCATGGATTTAATACACTGATTATAGGTATTTTTGGAATGGTTCATTTGGTGATAAGAACAGAAATTATCCATGCCAAAGTCATCGATGTTTAACACAAGACCAGGGGTCTCTGGTGGCTAAGGTGGGTTATCAATTTTTTTAAAGAACGGTCAGAAAGGTTTCTTTTTGGAGGATCCTTCACCAACACTCTTCTTGAGATCTACCACTTAATTGGACAACTTCTTCACAAACTTGACTATGTTATCTAGGTCCTTGGGTTCCTTTTCAGGAGGCTTAGTCAAGAGTAAATATTTTTTTCCAGTTGACTTAGTTTTCTCGACTATAGGATGGCTGCTCAAAGAGAGAAATTATTTCTCCACCCCCTTGGATTATTCAAAGTTCATGGATAAAGTAGCTTTGTGATCTTATTTGACAAATATGCCTATGGAGGGGTGTAATTTCAAAGTATAATATTCTATCATTAAGGCTTCAACAAGGGAAAAATCAACCGGGAACTTATTCAGTATGGTAGTAAAACGTTGATTGAAATCATTATCTTCTCCTTCTTCTCCATATTTAGAGATACTATTTATTTGAAAAGGTTTGCAGGGGTTTTCTCATCCCCGAACTTACTGAGGAAGGATTTCTTCAAATTACCCCAATTGGTTATGGATCCAGTGAGAAGATTGTATTACCACATAGAAGCATTATTGTTGAAAGTATCAGGGAAAATCCTACAAACCACATCTTCATGGAGGAGATCAAGGATTTTTATACAGGTGGATATCTGTGGCCACCAACCTTTTCCAACTGGCTCAAAACGGTTTTCTAGCAATTTTGGTAATTTACTATTTTTAGTAGTTTTTAACTTATGGGGCCATTTTGAGGGCCTAAGGGCCTAAATGAAGGTTTTTTTGGATCGAGCTTCTCAATGATAACTGGAGACTCTTATTGAGCCCCTAAAATTCTTCTCCTCAATGATACCTTTCCAACGAGCTATCGTGTGCCCCAAATGAAGATAATATTCCAAAGTTACACCACCGGAAAATTGATACACCAAACTACCCAAAATGGTGTCCACAAAACTGTTGTCTTTTCATCTTCCGAGGTTAGGGTTTTGGATTTTATTTATGATAAAAAGGACTTTGGAGCCTCATTGTAAAAATCATCTTCTTGTGAATGCGAGTAGTGGACACATCTCTTCTCAGAGATAAGTTGCCACCATTCTAGCGAGTCTTTCACTATGTATTTTTACAATCTTTGTACATTTTCGCTCATTAATAGAAAATTGTGTATTATTGTATCTTTGTGTTTATGGTTGCATCTCTGATACATTTATGTTATATTATTGGATATATAAGATATCTTTGTACATTCCTTTATTACATCTCCGCTCTCATTTTGTGCCAAAAATCATCTGGATCAGTGGCATCAGAGCAGGTTGCTCTTGATCGTTTTTCAGTGAATGTCCCCGACGTGGTTCGAGTATAAAAATTTGGGTCTTGAGCTTGTATCTCTTGAATACAATCACTCTCACACGTCCAAGAAACCCTCCATGAAGGAAGAAAATAAAAACGACAGAGCAGACGATTCTATTAATATGTTGCTTAAGCAAGCTCTCATGCGACAGAGGGACGAAAGGATGGAGAATTTTTCCCACATACTTCAACGCCTATCGATAAAAAAAGGTGTATATTCATCAATCGGCCACTTTGGAAGTACCTCACCTTTCAAGGTACAATTTAATTTTGATATTCCCATATTTGAAGGACAAATAGATGTGGATGCCTTAGAAAAATGGTTAAATCTGCTAGAAGGTTATTTCTTTGTTCATAATTTCTCCGATGTGAAAAAGATCACCTTCTCACTCCTTAATGCTCTCCCACATGTCAAAAATTGGTGGGAAACTTACTGGGAGTAGAGTTCCACAGAGGAGTCTGGAATATATGGGGCTGAGGCCACTTGGGATTTTTTTGTGGATGCGGTAAAGGAACAATATTACCATGTTGGAAACTATGAGGACCAGTACATGAGATGGAACAAACTATGGCAAGAAAGGGGCCAAGAAGTTATGGAGTTCACCAATACCTTCCATACCTTGCGCACTAGGCTGGGTATCAAAGACTCTAAACGAAATTTGGTTCTAAAATACCGTGGGGCTCTACACAGATACATCCAAACTGAAATGGATTTTATGAACATCTCATCACTCAGTTCTTCTTATCAATATGTTGTTAAAATCGAGCAGAAGTTTAAGCACTAGAACAAATGGGATTTTAGGTATGAAAATACGCAACAACCAAAGTATGATAAAGACAACGCTAACAAATAGAATCCTGAAAACCATCCCAAGCCACAGGAAAAGAAGGGTCACAGAAAGACGAAGAAGGAAACTGGAAAATGGTGTGATTTCCAAAAAATCCCCTGGCACAACATTGATGAATGTTGCTCAAAACAGTCATTGGTGGTCGATATAAAAGACAAGGAGCCAAACCCTGATTCAGAATTTGATTATGAAAATAATGATAGAAGATAGATCATCGATGCAGAACCCACTGCTATTGTCACGACCGTAGCAATTCAACCAGAAGAACCAACAGATTCTAAAGAGGGGGAACGTCTTTTTCATTCACAGACCCCGCTACATTTGGGTGAAGGGGACCCCGCTACATTTTATTGTTGATAGTGCAAGCCAAAATAACCTCATATTAGCAGAGGTCATAAAACAGTTTGGATTTTTGACAAAACCACACTCGAAACCATACAACATTGGGTGGCTTCACCAGGGACGAGATATTTGTGTCAGCCAGCAATTTCGATTGTCATATGGCATCCAGCCCTTCAAGGATGAGGTATTATGTGATTTTTCCCCCCTGTATTTTTGTGATGTTCTCATGGGCTAGCCATATATGTGGAAGCGCCATGATATTTATGATTCTTGACCCCATAGTGTCATTGTTACTATGGGGGGTCATCTCTACAGGATACTACAGCATTCAGCTTCTTCACAGTCAATTCAAAGTGTGAAAAAAAGAACACCACTGCAAACTCAGTCCAAGCACCTTCTATCCAACAGAAGCAGGTCTACAAGATTGCAACAAAGTGTAAACATTTCTTCTTCACACAGGCATCTCATGTAGCCAGACTGGTTAAAAAGGTCCAACCCTTCAAGCTACAGGTTTGTGATAACCTTCAACAAGCTAAGCAATGCAATTTCTCCAACAAGGCAAGTAGCTCATCAAGATGTAGATTCAGCAAAATCTTTTACCTCTCCCCCGGACACTCAACGCAATGGAGACCATTGCTTCCTAAGGAGGGATGATTGATCCAAGTGGATATTGGTGGCCACCCACCTTTTCCAACTGGCTTAAAATAGTTTTCTGGCAATTTTGGTATTGTACTATTTTTAGCAGTTTTTAACTTCCTGGGCCATTTTGAGGGCCTAAATTAAGTTTTTTATGGATCAAGGTTCTCAATGATAGCCAAAGTCTCTCATTGAGCCCCCAAAATGAATCTCCTCTATGATACCTTTCCAACAAGTTATGCCCCCCGGAAGTTGATACACCAAACTACCCAAAACGAGGTCCACAAAAATTGTTGGCTTTTCATCTTTTGGGGTTAGGGTTTTGGATTTTATTTATTATAAAAATGCCTTTGGAGCCTCATTGTGAAAATCATATTCTTGTGAATGCGAGTAGTGGACACATGTCTTCTCAGAGATAAGTTGTCACCATTCTAGCGAGTCTTTCACTCTGTATTCTTATAGTCTTTGTACATTTTCGCTCATTAATAGAAAATTGTGTATTAGTGTATCTTCGTGTTTATGGCTTCATCTCTGATACATTTTTGTTATATTATTGGATATCCGAGATATCTCTGTACATTTCTTTATTTTATCTCCTCTCTCATTTCGTGCCAAAAATAATCTGGATCAGAGTTGGATGACCAAATTAAAATTCTTGATGTGATCTTCCGGGGAATATCCTTTATATGGATCTAACTTCGAAATAAGTTTTTTCTGTACATTTATGCAGGTCATGCATTAGTCCAGGTAAGTTTAAGGCTCCTTGAGACATCCATACTTGGATAAAATTTCAATTTCTAGCCATGTCTTCTTCTTTATATTCAGAGTGTTCAGATTTAGAATGATGTTAAGAACTGGGAGGGGTAGGACCTAGAGGAGTATGAGGAATTTGGTCCAACGGTTGGGGTATTTCTTGTAAGGAAACCTCAACCAATTATTCAATGGAGTTGAAAATAACATTGCATTGATTAATGTATCTCCAAGTAGCTCTCATCCTGGGTAGTGTTGAAGCTACGGGTAAACGGCCAAGTAATTTAGCTAATGAACAGGAAATCCACCAAGTTTCAGCAAAATTTGCATTAGAGACAGTGTACCAAGTCTTAATATTAGTTTTGGGACTTCTGAAAATAGGACTTTCAAATGCAGGGTCAGAATATTCAAAGGTAATTTCCTACTCAGAAAGAGTACACAGTGGTTTTTGATTGGTGGGAATGTTATCAGAGGTTTGACCATGTGAATATCGAGCATTATCGTTGGCCATACAATCCAGGCCCTCCTTCTAGCACCAATTCTATTGATGCAAGATAAATTCCCTTTAACACACAAGAGTACTTCCTGATACACCATCCCAATTAGACTACGCATTATTTGGATTAGGAGACCCATCTGGATTCTAGCCCAAATTTCATTATTGGGTTAGTGGGATGAATGAATGGTTATGAATTCAAGGGGAAATGCAGATGCAAACTAACTACTTGGAAAAATAAAATCCAATCTACCATATCCTAGCTATAAGCAACTAAAGTAAATAATAAGAAGTTGTAAATGGAAGTCATCCTTGTGATAACTCCTTCTAGATAGTTATTAAAGAGCAACAGGGTTAAATAACACATGCATATGAAAGAATAGCTAGATTAGGATATGATATGAAATCACATAGATAAAATGTTCATCATCTCAGGAAATAAATAAGAGAGAAAAGACAACATTGTAGGAAATTTTTATTCACATAAGAAAATTCTATAGTGAAACAACATTCTTACATCATTCACAGATAGCTTAACACTTTACTTGAAGTAGTTCAAAGCAAACTCACTATCAGCAAACAATATTTCTCTATTGAAAAATTGGCCCTAAGGGCTTCTCAATATTATTTCATAAAATAGTTCCTAGAAATTACAATTATTGAATATCCCCTGCAAAATGGGTCTATTCCTTTACTTATAGTGTCTTGAGTAACCTCCTATAGGGGTTTATTGAATTTTTCAAGAAAGAGTTGCATGTCTTTTAATCTTCCCCTTACAACTATTTTGGCATGTATTCTAATAAGTACAAAATTGAGTATAGGTGAAAAAAAGACAAAATATAAGGTGGTTGCAAGTAAATTTGAATTGGTCGTTATGTCCTCTTCATTTGTCTTTGTCCTTCAGGTAAGCTTTCTAGACTTCATGTTGTCCCGAAATGGACACAACTCTGTGGAATAGTAGCGACTCCAAGGCAACCTCTTGAGTAGTTGAATTTTGCAAGAGGTTCTTCATGTCTCTTTTCAAGTTGACCATGAAGTATTGGATCATGTTTTGTGTCCTAGAAGGATTCACGAGACGATCATCCATCAGGTCCACTATCACCCTAGTCACAGCCCTGGTTCGTTTGCCTCTACTTCATGTTCAACTCGACTTCTTAAAAACTATACTCATCGGTCTCCATCTTCTCTGGTTTTTCTATATGGGATAGTTTTCCTTTGTATGCTAAGATATGTGTCACCTTGTGAAGTTCGGCATGAATCAATAGTGAATTAATTATATCCTTTTCCACCTTCTCCCTCACTTGTTGGAAATTATTGAGATCAACATAATCAACATTTCTCTCCCATTCTGGTATGCAGGTTACTTGTGACAGGGAATTTGATTTCTCAGTGATCCATTGCTACATCTCATTGAGACCTTCTTTGATGGAAGTGAGCTCCACTTTATTTTCTTGTTCTTTGCTATGTTGTGTTGTAATTTATGTTTCTAACTATTGGAAAACTTACAAATTCATATATATATCTATCTCCATGTCATTAAACTTTGTTCTGACTTTCTCAGTGCATACCAAAGAATATTGTTAAAAATAATTTAAAAGTACCTAGGCAAGTGTTTCTCATCACCTAGGCACCTAACGGGTGAAAACGTTCCTAATGTGGACCCTACTCATTTAATTTGTGAGAGACAAATTAAAAGGTGACTTTTTGAGACTTAGGGAAAGTGGGTGAATAAAGTGATTTTATCTCCACCGTTGATCTCGTCTAATCTCAACCGTTAGATGAGATGACTCTTGAGATTCCCTCATGAGGTCGACTAGCGTAGGAGGGTGCACCTATTCTTGGGTATATGAAACATTTTGAGAGAGAAAGAGAGCAGGAATTTGAGTTTGAGAAAGAGGCCATTTTTGCTGAGCTAGGGCACGCATTTCAAGGATGAAAACTAGCATGCATTTCGAGGCAAGAGGTACATCATGTATTGTAGGTCGTACTGTATAGATTAAGAATCCCGTACAACATTAAAGATGGCACAAAAATCAAGGTAGAGTACAGTTTAGAATAAAGGTTGTACTGTATGGATTCAGGTTCCATACAGTAGAAAAGAGGCATAGAAATCGAGGGAAAGTACAGCTGGGTGAATAGTCCATAGTGTACAGATTTCGTACAGTCCGTACGACTAGTTTTCTTGCACAAAAATTGAGGAAAGTTTATTTGGTATTTTCTGTGTGGTTTTGGCACATTTTCCAAGGTAGTCGTACGGTATTTAATGCTCAAAGTTGAGTTGTAACAGTTGGCACAGATTTTGAGGCAGTCGTGCAGTAAGAAGGAGGCACAGAAAATGAGGAGCAAACCTGTACATGTGTGCAAGAAATTCTGGCATGAATTTTGAGGAGTTTGGCTCAGTTTCTGTGTGAAGACTTGGCATGATTTTCGACATAATTTTGTCATTAAATTTCTGAAGATGAATATGCTGTAAAATATTTTCTCTGAAGCTCTAAAATAATAAAAACTCCCTCTCTCACTGGTTTTCCCCTTGTGGGTTTTTTTAGGGTTGCTATTAGACCGAAAATCTTTGTGTTATAATTTTATGAGTTATGTGTTGCTGATATAATTTTATTTTTGTGTTAAACGATGTTCAGAATCCTCATGTTTCAGTTCTAAAAATTTACTTTATGATGAGTTTAATTGGCTATCATAAAACTGGGTTTGGGCATTAGACATTGGCTGAAAAATCAGTGAGACTTGAAACTGCATGGGGTATGAAATTTTACATGGTATTAGAGTTGAGTCAAAGAGAATAAGAGATATTTCATCAAGTCAGAAAATTGGGACAACAATCACTTCACCAGACAGAATTTTTCATTTTTCATTTTCAGCAGAAAGGGGTCAATGGCTACAGGTTTGAGGGTTGAGGACAGACTTGATGGGGCTGCAAACTTTGGTGCTTGGAAAGAGAGGATGATCTTGTTGTTGCAAGAAAATGAGTTGTGGGATATTTTTGAGAACTCCACAACACATCATGTGGTTGTACCTATTGATGCTACTCTTCTTGCAGCATACACTAAGAAGAGTATCAAGGCTAAAAGGATTATTCTTGATGCCATCAAGGACCATTTGATTCCTCATTTGATGGAGAAGACAAATGCCTATGAGATGTGGGAGTCTTTGACAAAGTTGTACCAGAGTACAAATGAAAACCGAAAGATAGTTTTGAGGGAAAAAATGAAGAGCATTAAAATGACCAAGGCTGAAAATATGGTCACATATCTTACCAGGTTGACACAGGTGAGATATGAGCTTGGAGTTGTGGAGGAGGCCATAGTTGACAATGAGCTTGTGAGGACAACATTGAATGGAGTTTCCAAATAATGGGTTGTTTTTTTTGAGGGCATTGTGGCTAGGGAGAAGCTTCCCAATTGGGAATGTCTTTGGGATGAATTTGTTCAGGAGGAGTCCCGGAGAGGTTATGTACATGGCAGTTCATCTACAGGTCATGATGAGGAAGATTTGGCTCTTGCTGCCAACAGCAAGAAGAAGTTAAAAAAGGGTCCTAAGGGAGGAAAAAAACCAAAGGGTGAAGGTAAGAAGGACATGAGAAAAGCCAAGTGCTTTGCATGCCACAAGTTTGGTCACTATGCAGATCAGTGTTCAAAAAAGAAGAAGAAACAAATAGCAGCTTTAGCAGTGGTGTAGGAGTTCTCCATTAATTTTGATAAGGATTTTTCCTTAGTTGTGTTCCTTTCCACGAGGACCACTCATTTGATATGTGGTATATTGACATTGGTGCCTCCAGCCATATGACAGGGGTTCATGGGCACTTGATAGATCTTACTCAGATTGGTGATATTGAGGTGGTGCTTGGAGATGACCGGGTGGTTAAGGCAATTGGTTGTGGGACTGTATCATTTCGAAGGGATTCTTTGCCTCCCATGTTGTTGAAAGAGGTCCTATATGTTCTGAGTTTGAAGAAGAACTTAGTTTCAATTTTTTCTATTGAGGAGAGGAGTTATGAGGTGTTGTCCTGTGATGGGAAGGGGCTCCTTTTCCCCAAGGGATCTAGTATCACTTCAGCCAAAGTGATTGGGACTCGACATGAGAAGTTGTATAAGCTCATGTTTCAGCTAGCGAGAGCATTATTTCATTCTACCAGCAATAGTGATCTATGTGAGCTATGGCACGGGAGGATGGCACATTTGCACCATGGGGCTTTGAGGATAATGAGGGAGATTGTGACATGAGTTCCATATTTCAGTACAAAGCACTAGGAGTTTTGCAAGGGGTGTGCTTTGGGAAAGTACACCAAGACTTATTTTCCTAGCAGTGACAGTAGAGCAACAGGTATCCTTGATCTTATTCATTCTGATGTATGTGGCTTGATGTCTTCGACATCATTGACTGGTTGTTTATACTATGTTATATTCATCTATGACTTCTCACGGAAGTCTTGGATTTTCTTCATGAAGACCAAACGACAAGTCTTCAGTCGGTTCCAAGAGTTCAAAGATCTTGTGGAGAACCAGACTAGGAAGAAAATCAGAGTTCTGAGGATAGACAATGGGGGTGAGTATACCTTCAAGGAGTTCATGGACTTTTGTGCATGAGAGGGCATCAGGAGAGAGTTTATTTTTCCTTACAACCCACAATAGAATGGGGTTACTGGGAGGAAGAACAGGGAAATAGTTGGGGTTGCGAGAGCCATGTTACATGATCAGGGGCTACCACTATTTCTTTGGACTGAGGCATGCTACACTACAGTTTATCTGTAGAAAAGGAGTCCACACAGGGAAGTGGGGAGTATGACTCATGAGGAGGATTTTTTTGGGAAGAAGCCTGAGGTGGGGCACTTTCAGATTTTTAGGTGCATCAGATATTCACATGTCCCTTTTGAGAAGAGGAAAAATCTAGAACCCACGGCAGAGAGAGGGATATTTGTTGGGTATAGCGAGACTTCAAAGGCTTTCTGTATATACATTCCTTCCTTGAGGAAGAAATTTTTGAGGAGGGATGTGATATTTGAGGAGGAAGGAGACTTTAGGAAGTCATGAGGGAAAGAGAGGGGTGAGAAGTCATCATCTCAGATTCATGTGATTCCGCAATAGACTTCAGTGACACAGATTTCAGGGCCACCAATTTCAGTGATGACTGGTCCACGGGTGATAGGGCCACAGATGTCAGGATCGCAGGTTAGTGGTCCACATATGTAAGGATCGAGTACTCCAGAGTCTAGTTCAGGATCACAGTCTTCAATATATGGGGTTGTGTAGGGAAAGTCCCCTCCACAGGACACTACTTCAGAGAGGAGGAAGCCCAAGTGGTTTCAGAATACTTTGAGGGAGGCACAGGGTTCAGTGGGAAATCCTAGGTAGGCAGTGAGGGATAGTAAACCTCCCGAGAGGTTTTGCAACTACATCACGATGGTGAGAAGTATTCGAGATTCTGAGCCTTCCACTTTTGAGTAGGCTACTGGTAGACAAGTTTGGAGAGATGCCATGATGGAAGAGTACAATTCTATCATGAAGAATGATGTTTGGGAATTTGTTCCTAGACCTGAGGGGAAGTCAGTGGTGACTTCTAAGTGGATATATAAACTCAAGCATGTTGTAGATGGAAGCATTTAGAATTACAAAGATCTCTTTGTAGCTCGGGGGTTCTCATAGGTTGAGGGAGTTTATTATGATGAGACCTTCGCACCAGTTTCTATATATACTTCGATTAGTTCAATGATTTCCATTGCATCAGAGATGGGTTGTAAGATCCACCAGATGGATGTGAAGATTGCATTTCTGAATAGTCTTATACAGGAGGAGGTATATATTGAGCATCCTTTTGTATTTGAGGTGAATGGGAGATATTCTCATGTGTGTGGACTGAAGAAGACATTGTATGGGCTGAAACAAGATCCCAGAGCTTGGTATTCGAGGATTGATGCCTATTTGTAGAAATTGGGCTTTGAGAAGAGTGAGGCAGATCCCAACCTATAATTCATTGTGGTTGGAGAGGATCCTCTCATTCTCTTGCTATATGTGGATGATCTTTTCATTACAAGGGCAGAGAGACTCATCACTAGCTGCAAGGAGATCCTTGCTTCAGAGTTTGAGGTGACTAATATTGGACTGATGCACTATTTTTTGGGATTGGAGGTTTGGCAAGAGACTGAACACATATTCCTCGGACAGGGGAAGTATGTGTGTAATATTCTGAGGAGATTTCAGATGGAGCATTGTAGGCCCATGACCACTCCCATGATTACCAATTGGAAGAAGCTTCATGCTTCTGAGTCATAGTTGGTGGATTCCACTTTGTATCATAAGTTGATCGGGTCTTTGATGTATTTGGTTAATACCAGGCCAGATATTTGTTTTGTTGTCAACACTCTCAGTCAGTTCATGGTGGAGCCTAGGAGAGTGCATTGGGTGGCAGCAAAACATGTTCTCGGGTATCTTTGTGGTATGGTAGATTATGGTCTAGACTATCAGAGAGGATATTGAGATTGTATGGTTGGCTATATAGATTCAAATTGGGCAGGATGTGTTAGTGACCGGAAGAGTACTTCAGGGTGTTGTTTCGGATTGGGCTCAACAGTTGTCTCTTGGTTTATTCGGAAGAAAAATTCAGTGGCATTGATTTCTGTAGAGGCTGATTATATGGCTTCTAGTCAAGACATTTGTGAGGCCCTTTGGCTTCACAAGTTGTTGGTGGGATTGTTTGGTGTGTAGTTGAGGCCTACCTTGATTTACTGTGATAATCAGAGTTGCATTAAACTCTCGTAGATTCTAGTATTTCATGACAGGTCTAAGCATATCAAGATTTGTTATCACCTCATCTGTGACAATGTTTAGAGAGGAGAAGTGGAGCTACAATACATATCTATAGATGAGCAGGTTGCAGACATACTCACCAAAGCATTGGGCAAAGGAAAGTTTGTATTTTTCAGGGACAAGCTTGGAGTGGTGAGTAACACTTTCCTTGGTAAGAGGGAGTGTTAAAAATAATTAAAAATTACCTAGGCAAGTGTTTCTCATCACCTAGGTGACTAAGGGGTGAGAAAGTGCCTAATGTGGACCCTAGTCATTTAATTTATGAGAGACAAATTAAAAGGTGACTTTTTGAGACTTAGGGAAAGTGGGTGAATAAAGTGATTTTATCTCCATCATTGATCTCGTCTAATCTCAATCGTTAGATGAGATGACTCTTGAGATTCCCTCATGAGGTTGACTAGGGTAGGAGGGTGCACCCATTCTTGGGTAGATGAAACATTTTGAGAGAGAAAGAGAGAAGAAATTTGAGTTTGAGAAAAAGGGCATTTTTGCAGAGCTAGGGCATGCATTTCGAGGATGAAAACTAGAATGCATTTTGAGGCAAGAGGTACAACATTTATTGTAGGTCATACTGTATGGATTGAGCAGGTCGTACATCATTAAAGATGGCATAGAAATCGAGGTAGAGTACAGTTTATAGCAGAGGCCACATTGTACAGATTTGGGTTTCATACAGCAGGAAAGAGGCATAGAAATCAAGGGAAAGTACAGTTGGGTGAACAATCTATACTGTACGGATTTTGTGCGGTCTGTACGAGTGGTTTTTTTGCATAGAAATCAAGGAAAGTTTGTGTGGTATTTTCTAGGTGGTTTTGGCACATTTTCCAAGGTAGTTGTACATCATTTAATGCTCATAGTTGAGTTGTAATAGTTGGCACACATTTCAAGGCATTCATACAACAAGGAGGCACAAAAAACGAGGAGCAGCAATGTACTTGTGTGCATGAAATTTTGGCATGATTTTCGAGGAGTTTGGCTCAGTTTTTGTGTGAATACTTGGCACGGTTTTCGATATAAGTTTGTCATTAAATTTCTGAAGATGAATATGTTGTAAAAGATTTTCTCTGGAGCTCTTAAATAATAAAAACTCCCTCTCTCACTGGTTTTCCCCTTGTGGGTTTTTCCAAGGTCATTGTTATACCAAAAATATCTGTGTTATGATTTTATGAGTTACGTGTTGTTGATATAATTTTATTTATGCGTTAAATGATGTTCAGAATCCTCATGTTTCAGTTCTGAAAATTCATTTTATGTTGAGTTTAATTGGTTGTCATAAAATTGGGTTTGGGCATTAAACATTGGCTCAAAAATCAGCGAGACTTGAAACTGGGTGGGGTTTGAAATTTTAGAAATATTTCTTGAAGAATTTTGTCAGCACAAATCATGGCAATCGGGGTAGCCAAAATAAGTGGAGGCATGATGGTTTCTTCTGATTCCTTGAATCTTTCTTTTAGCCGAACATTTTCTTCTTCCATATTAGCTATTAAAAATTCCAATATGTCCCCTATGACCTTGTGAATTGACGACAATTTTGATGGAAACATGTTTCATGTATCAATGGTAGAATATGATTTTCCCCTCTTACTCTTTGAGGTCCTTTCAAAAACCATTTTATTTGAATCTTTGTCAAATGAGGCGTTATGTATAGAAAATATTTCTTCATCGAAAAATATTTCATCCTCGACAACAATTGTAGAAACGTGATGTACATTTCCCTGAGCATGTTCTTCCTCGTTTGGGAAGTGGATATTTTTTATATGAACATCTAGGTCCATGTCATTCAACATGATATCATTTTCAAGTGTGTCTGGTTCCTCTCCCCCTTGATATGAATTATTTATTTTCCTTTTAATCATTAGCTTATGAGGGTTTTCTAAGTTTCCTTATGGAGGGTTTCTTTCTTCGTCATCTCCTTAATTGTTACTCAGGGTTTTTCTTTGTTGGGCAGCTCCAGGCTAATGGTTTACCTTAGGTAAAACGCTTCTGTAGGAAATGGCGGGTGATTGAGAATTATTTTCATAGGAGATTTTTCCTCTCTCTTTGTGATGTTCTTTGCTACTTACAATGGTCTCTATATCTCCATCATTTCTATCAATCTGTAGAACATGGGGGTCGTGACTATCACCCTCTTCTTCTCCCAATATAAGTGCATTGATAAGTGTAGGGCTTAGCCCAACTGATATTTTGTGGTTATAAAAAAGGTGATCAGGCTCAAACCCTTTCATATGTTCTACAAATTTCATGTTAAATTGGTCAAAATAGGAATCATACTCGTCAATCTTGGAAATTCCTCTCAAAATAATTTCTCCAACCTTCCGCAGTAGGGGGATAAACTGTTTTTTCCTTTTTTCGTAAAAAGTGTGAAACCTGAATTTGTATTGTCTCTCCACCTCTATGAAAAATAATTTATCAGGCACATAATAGGGAATAAATATAGGTTTGTCGTGAGAACAAAAAAATCTTGATGATGTTATAGTCATCCATTTTTTCGAGAATTCCCTTTCCATTCAAAAAATTCGATGCTTCCAAAGAAATCCTAGAAGTATCATCTCCAAAGAGTAATTTCTTCAATTGAGACATGAAATTATTATATACCTCATAAAAATAATGGCCAACCTTTTGCCTCCACGGAGCTTGATACAACATAGTTACAGGGTCCACCTTTGAGTTTATGTTAAGTGCCTAAATATATCCGAAGATAAATCTCAAAATAAACCCACAATATCAACAAGAATAATCCAAATATTGAACACAATAAATAGTCAAAACCCTTGAGGTAGGGTAACACCATATAATAATCCTTAAGGAAGGATGACACTCCTCAAGCAATGCTTGATACATTCACAATATTCTTCACTATCTTTCATTACATTGCTTACACTTCTTTATATATCTTTCTCTATCTCCTAGGAACCTTCTAGAGAGCCTTCTCACATTTATTACATCTAACTACCATAGTGGGCCTTTATTATTATAGTGGACCTAGTCCACCTTACATTGAATGACCACATTCTCATATATTAAATGACTTCCACTAATAATACATAACCACATTCCCATTGGGTACCTTCCTATGTACCCCATATTACCTCCCTAGGTACCCTATATTACCTCCCTAGGTATACTACATGCCATCCCCTTTCACATGTTTCTTCCTCTAAACATGAGAAGAAACCATAGTGGGTCTTTATTAATATAGTGGACCTAGTCCACCTTACATTAAATGACCACATTCTCATATATTAAATGAATTCCACTAATAATACATAACCACATTCCCATTGGGTACCTCCCTAGGTACCCCATATTACCTCCCTAGGTATAATACAGTTTACCCTTTTCCCTATACTTAAACCTTTGAAAACATGACAATATGTGATAGTGAAAATCAAATAGCATGTCATATAGAATTTCTTTTCAATTTTAAAATTCATCAACTGCACAGTAACCTCATTTGATATAATATTTTCCCAGTCGAAGATTGCATTCTCATGGACCGTGAAATGCAAGATGTATAATGCCAACTAACAAATAGTAGTTGTAGAGTCTTGACCAACAACTCTAGTAAACTAGCAAGCAATTTATTTATAAGGGTCTTTTAAATAACTCACATGAATCTTAGACATGTCTTCTGGCATTGAGGCAGGATCTTGTAGATATTCTTGCAAGAGTTCAATTCCATTGTTTTTTCCCTTCAAAAACTTTATGGCCTCTTCTCCTTTGTAAACCAAGTTCGGCTCTGGAAATTTTAACATCTTCTTAAAAACTGAAGGCGCCAATGAAACAGGGGAGTCGCTTTGCAATGGGATGGTTCTTTTGTTTTGGAAAAAAATTTCAATGCACCAAGTAATGATATATTTACAACAGAAAACCTCTGGAACGCAACCAGTGAGAGATATTCCTTATGTCCACACCTTATTATTGTCTCTTTCTGGCAATGTTGAATAATATTGATAAGACCTGGACCAATGGTAATTCTKGTCTTCTCTAGTAAAAAAGTTCAAAGTATCCCTGCAGAAATGTTGTTTTCTCACAGCCATCTTCAGAAAATTGGAAAAAAAAWTCGTAATACCACTTAGCACTGTAAAATKACCCTTAAGTTAGATTTTCTTGGTGAAATCATTAATTTGAAATAAATGTAAGTCGCCTCGATATAAACATCATTAATTAACATCATTTTCATAAATGAATTTAGTAGTTGAGTTCRTAAAAATAGCATTGAATRTGACTCGAGAAATGCTAAAGAAGGGGACACGTCATAGCGGGGAGTTGGAGTGGAWGTTTTCAAATGAAAATGCAATTTCGCGAGTTCGCGAGTTCGTGAGTCTAAGATGAGTAAAACGGCTAAGTATCGATATTTATAGGACAACTTGTGAGAGGTAKAAAATTAATCAAGTGCAAGTCTATGAATCTGTGATAGGAAAAATAAACCAAGTGTTGAACCAGATGAAAAAATAAAAAATAAAAGGAAATAAAAACAAGTCTACGAGTATGATGGAAATGGCTAAGTATGGTAAGCATGATAAAATAAAGAGAGGGATGAAGGAGGTGTATGATAGATGTCCAAGAAATTTTAAGGGAGGAGAAAAGACATGAAAGGAAAATGAGAGGAAAGAACGGAAAACATATGGCATTCAACTATTGGCTCCAACTGTGTGATGATAACCCCCTTGCAGGTTGTCAAGGATCCAAAATATCAAGACCAGATGTCTTATTTGTTTGGAAATGGAATTGAAATGGTAAGAATATACTAAAAAAAAAAAATTATGTACAAAGAGAAGAGAGAATCTCAAGCGAAGAAACTTATCAAGTGTTGCTCATTGACAGGAAACATCAACATCTTACCCTTCATATCTTTCATCATATATGAGTTGAAACCCAGAATTTTCTCAATAAGATAAGGCCCAATCCAAATTTCTTCGAACTTCATATGCATTGACAACTTCTCTTTTTCCTTGTTCCAGAGTAATACCAATTCACCTTTCTGAAAATTCTTAATTGATGTGCTTTGATCAAAATATTTTTTAACATTTTGTTGCCTCTGTGATATTTTCTTCAAAGCATCATTTCTTTCTTCCTCCAATTTCAATAATTGATTCAATATCTTATGCAAAGGGGTAGTATTCGTTGTGTCCTCAACGTTTATTACATAATTCAAAGCATTCAATTCAAGGTTGAGTGGCATGTTTGCTTCCTTTCCATAAACCAATACATAAGGGGAGATTCCAATGTTGTATTTTGGTGTCATCCTTCTTTCCCACAGAGCATCTATCAACTTCAAATTCCATTTTTTCTAATTTTGGTTAGTTGTCTTCTTCAGGATATGGATCAATGTATTTTTCGTAGATTCAACAATCCCATTTCCTTTTGGATAGTAATACGATAATTTCCCCATTATAATTCCATATTCTCCACAAAAGATTTTTAAATTTGATCCAATGAATATTGAGCCATTGTTTGTGATAAACTTCTCTGGTACTCCAAATCTTGACAAAATTTTATCTTTAAGAAATGTTATCAACTCCTCGGAATCAACCTTTTCCAGTGCCACTGCTTCCTGCCATTTTTTGTAGTTTGTGGCAATGAGAATATACATATTCCCTTTGCTTGATTTCATATTTATTGGCCCAATGACATCCAACCCCCATTGTACGAATGGTTCTTCTACCAATATAGGTTGCAAAGGAATTGTAGACATCTTCATCTTTCCTGGGAATTTTTTACAGGAAAGGAATATTCTCGCCATTGCATATGAATCCTTGAAAATTGACGGCCAACAATATCTTGCCCTTATTATCTTATGTGTTGTAGTAGTTGGTGCAAAATTTCTTCCACATATTCCTTCATGAAACTCCTTTATCAGTTCTTGGGCCTTATTCTCATCTACACATCTCAATAGCATGCCATCATAGTTTCTTCTAAATAATATCTCAGCAACCAACACATACTGATTCGATTTCATCTTCAAATCTCTTCTTTCCCTTGGAGTCATTGTGATAGGAAATTTCCCAGATCCTAAATAAAAGGCAATAGATATAGATTTTCCAAGTGAAATTGAAACTGCTCCATTTAAGGTGTCACTATCCGCAATGAGTTTACACAATCCTTTCCCTTTGACTGCCTTCAAAGGCTTGATTTCAACATCATACTCACGAATTTTTTCTATCCGATTCACCCACTTTCCTTCTCTTAATTTTTTATTCAAGAGAATTTTCACTGGTGAATATGGAACATACGCTATAACACAAGAATTCAAAATGTAATTTTGGAAATTCCAAATATTTTAGCTCATAGTCATGGAGGGTTTTAATCATAAAAATTTTATCAGTAATTCTTCACCTTTAGCATTTCTCTGTGTGAGGACTGAGGGAACAACACTTTCTGTAGTGAAGGAATATATGATAAAATATCTTGTAAAATATGGACTAATGAGTATACGCACGGTAGTGATTGCTCGTTTGATATTGTTGAAGGCATTCTAAGTATCTAAAGTCCATTCAAATATTTGATCATTTTTTAACAATAAATTGATCGGTTTGAAAATACTTGCATAATCAGGAACAAATCTTCTCACAAAGTTTATTTTCCCAAAAAATGATTGTACCCATTTCTTGAAGATGGAGGATTGAATTCATTGATGGCCTTGATTCTTTCCAAGTCAATGAAAATTCCTTCTTTGCTAACAATGTATCCCAACAAATTCCCTTCAAATACAGCGAACAAACATTTCTTTAGATTCAAAGAGACCCCATATAACCTACACCTTTCAAAAACTTGTCTCAAATGATGAATATGTTCTTCTCTCACTTTTGAATGGATAGTTAGATATGTTAGGATATTTAGACACTTAGGAGTTAGTTAAGATCTACTTGGTCGAATGTGTTATTAGGTAAAAGTGTGTTTCTTAGCCTGTTTCTTTAGTACGCATTAGTATGCATTTGTAGTTAGGAAATCTGACAATCACGATATGTTCCCGACATAGAGTGATCTCGCGGTTCATATTCTCCTCGATCTTAATGGCCATTGATTCATGGCTTAACACCCGATTGGTCCATGATATCTATTTAAAGAGCATGGAGGGTCATTTTTCGATGATCAATTGTGATAAACTCTCTTGTAAAATCTCAATGCAATATTTTTCTTTTGCATTAACAAACTGCTCCAAGTGGCTGCATTGGTTGGGGCCGTGGATGTTTCCCCATAGGGGTTTTACCACGTCAAAACATCGGTGTGTTGATATTTGATCTGGTTGTGTTATATTTTACTAAATGTGTTCATCCTCTGTTGGAATACCTCTGTAGTCGAACATGGTATCAAAGCATGTTTGAATACCCGCTCCTGGTGTAGATCGAGATCGTAAAGCTGAGTTGCCTCATCTCTATTTGCCGCCATTTATGTACATTCATGGGCTAAGAGGATTGTTCCATTGATTCTGGAGCGCTCGTTTCAATTAGGAATACTTTTCATTTCACTCGAAAAGGTTTATGTTTTCCCAAGATACAGCCATTTCAGTCAGATTTGGAGTATAAAGCCTGGATACACCATTTTTAAATTTTTGTAGAATATTATTTTGGCTTTATTTCAATTTTATATTATTTGTTTCTAGGATGCTAATATTTTAGATCTACATATTATCTTTGCCTCATGCCCTATATGATCTTGGAAAATCAGAAACAGATAGGAAAAGGTGCATTTTTTGGGTAAGGTAACCAAGATCTATCATCGAGAAGAGAAAAGAAATTTTTGTGTGAAAAGAGTTTTTTTTTAGTACGCTCTCCAAGGTCGTCAACAACAAAAACAACAACAACAATCCTCTTGCTAAACAATACAATATGTTTTGCTAGACTATTTGGTTAAAATTTGACTTATTAAGAGGTTTTGAGTTCAAGTCTCTTTTTTTGTTACTTTTTTTTAAAAAGTTCATGCTCAATTCTAAAGTGTATTTCACTTCAAGTATAAAAGTGAATCACTATAAGTAGCTTTAATATTTTATTTTAGAGTTATTTATTTTGTATGCGGCTTTTATTTCATAAAGTCACTTCATTTTAAAAGTGATCCCCACTTCTTTTTATAAAAGTGGGTGGGTCACTTCATAAAGCAACTTACACCACCACGTGATCATTTGGTTATTATTTATGCCTTTTTTTAAAAGGG
>JZKD02S0899985.1:128249-150612 GCA_000966675.3 Picea glauca
CCTCACATAAATGGGAGGTCCATCAAATGGATGTTAAATCCGCCTTTTTCCATGGATATTTTCAAGAATAAATCTACATGGAACAACCTCCCGGCTATGTCCAGAATGAATCTAGCCTTGTTTTTCTTCTTAAGAAATATCTTTATGGTCTTAAGCAAGCTCCTTGAGCTTGGTATGCCAAAATGGACATCTTTCTTATTGACATCAGATTCACTAGAATCCATTCTGATCCTAATTTCTATACCAAGAAAGTAGGAAGCCATCTCATAATCCTTGTCCTTTATATGTTGATGACCTTATCCTTACTTGTAGTGACTCAAAAATTTTAAACCATGTGAAAACCAGCCTTAAGAAGAAATTTGGAATGACAGACTTAGGATTTTTGCACTATTTCCTTGGCCTCCAAGTTTTGCAAACCAATGAAGAAAATTTTATTTCCCAGTCTAAGTATGCTTGTGACCTTCTTCATCGCTTTCACATGCATGATTCTAAGCCATCCCCTTCTCCTTTCTAGTTTGGAGTCAAGTTTACATCCACTTGTACTTATTCTAAAGTTGATGGCACCCTGTATCATCAGTTAGTTGGTAGCCTCTTATACTTGACTCATACTCGTCATGATCTTTCCTTTGTTGTTGGTATTGTTGCCCAGTATATGAAAACACCCCATGAAATCCATTGGAAAGCAGCTAAAAGGATACTTCATTATGCATGTGGTACAATTCAATTCGGGATATATTACAGTTCAGGGGTGACTCCTTTATTGGTTGGTTTCAATGATTCACATTGGGCCGGTGACCTTGATGATCATAAGTATACTGTGGGTTATGTTTTTAGCCTTGGTTTAGGACTATCACTTGGGCCTATAAGAAACAATGGGCTATTTCACTTTCTTCAGTAGAAGCAGAGTACCGAGCAGTGGTAAATTCAAGTAAGGAATCCTTGTGGCTTCGACAGATCCTTTTAGATTTTGGATTCTAGCAGCAGTATCTAACCAACCTTTGGTGCAACAATCAGAGTGCCATCAATCTTGGCAAAGACCCAGTTCAACATTAGTGCATAAAACACATTGAGCTACACATGCACTTCATCAGAAAGCTCATTCATGATCAAGTTATTGAAGTACTCTTTTCTCTATAGAAGATCAAGTTGCAGACATTTTCTCAAAGTCTCTTACAGAAGTGAAGTTTTCCAAACTTTGATCTATGTTAGGAGTTCAACAAGTTTTCTTCAAGGGGGGATAGGCTCTAATGCCTCCTTCCTTCTCCTATTATGTCAATATTGTAAATCCTTCAATCATATCCCAAGTTTTTCTTAAGGGGGGATGTTAGGATATTTAGACACTTAGGAGTTAGTTAATATCTACTTGGTATAATGTGTCATTAGGTAAAAGTGTGTTTCTTAGTGTGTTTCTTTAGTATGCATTAGTATGTATTTATATTTAGGAAATCTGACAGTCATGATATGTTCCCAACATAGAGTGATCTGATGGTTCATATTATCCTCGATATTAACGGCCATTGATCTGTGTCTTAACACTCGATTGGTCCATGATCTCTATTTAAAGAGCATGGAAGTTCATTTGTCGATGATCGATTGTGAGAAAATCTCTTGTAAAATATCTTTGTAATCTTTTTCTTTTGCATTAATAAATTGCTCCAAGTGGTCGCGTTGGTTGGGGCCATGGATATTTTCCCATAGGGGTTTTACCATGTCAAAACATCGGTGTGTTGATCTTTGATCTAGTTGTGTGAGTGGTTACTGAAGGTGTTCATTCTCTGTTGGAATACCTGTGTTGTCGAACAAGATCATTATGGTAATCCACCATAAATATCCCTATCAAGTCTTTGAATGTGTGATCCATATCCCTTTGAAAAGTAGCTCCATTGTTTTTTAAACCAAATGGCATGCAAGCATACGCATATGTCTCCCAGGGTGTTATGAAGTCATCTTGATCCTATCTTCTTATGCAACTAAAACTTGATTATATCCAGAAAATCCATCTAACATGGACATACAATAAGACCCAGTAACTTGTTGAAGAAGGAATTCCTTGTCAGGTAGGGGATATTTATCTCTTATGCTTGCCTTATTTAAATTTCTAAAATCGACACACATTCGAATTTCCTTGGTATTTTTCCTCACAACCAAAGGATTCAAGAGACAATCTGAATGTCTAATGGGATATATGATTCCAACATTTCTCAATTTCTCCAACTCAATTTTTACCAATGGCTTCATCTTGGTATTCATCATTCGTATCTTCTACTTAAAGAGCTTTGTCCCTTCCCTCAATGGAATAATATGTTGGAATATGGATGTATCATATGCTTTAATATCATCATAAATCCATGCAAATACATCAAAATACTCTTTAAAAAGGGAAATATATTGATCAACTTTTTCAGATCTACAATCAACTCCCAGAATTACATATTTTAGGGAACTATCAGTTCAAATATTGATTTTCCTTATCTCTCATACCTTTTGAACTGATACTTCTTCCTTGAGATCTTTTGCATGATCATGTCTTGTAAAAAGAGATTCATATTTGACACAATTTTTTGGAATAGAAGAAATATTATTATCATTTTCTTCAACATCACTTTCATTTGCCAAAAACTCATTAGTTCCTCATCATTCTCAAATACCTAAAGATATTCTAGATTATCGAGCACTGAAGGTCTAGAGACTCTTTTCACTCGAAAGGAGATTTCACTTTGCATATACTCGGGATTCGACAATGAAGCAGCAAATGATAAAGAATATGTTTTTTTTATTTTTCTCTCTTCGAATGAATGATATGTTGAATGAGCTAAAGGCTCCCATTAGTCCGTTCACTCTCTTAAAATACAGTTTGATTTTTTCCTTTTTAATCTTATATCTCTAAGTGATTTGATTTATGATAAACTCAAAATCACCAACTATAATCAAATGTTCAATATTCATCTCTAGTGTGAGGATCATCCCCTCAATTAGAGCTTCATAATCCACTTCATTATTTTTACATGGAAACCAAAGTCTGACAGCATGTGGATATATGACCTTTTCATGGATTTTGAGTACAATGCCAACTCCACTTCCCAACATTGAACATGCACCATCAAAATTCATTCTACAATACTCGACAAAGGAATTATCTTCTTTTTTTACATCTTCTAATTTATCCACATCAAGTATGGCATAATTTCCAATACTGGCATCTATGTAATCTTCCATCAATTCGTTTTCCTTCTTTTTGTATGAAAATGGCATTCTAGGTTCACGAGTAACTTTGAGCATTGTCTCATCTTTGTCTCACATAATCATGCAACTTCCATCATTCATTATGTAACCGCCAATTGTTGAGGACCAGTCTCTTCCAAGGACCACTCCATATTTTGGAGGGAGATCTACCACTATGATAGTGAACACAGTGATAACATGAGGGGCAGTAGTAATCCAAGAATAAAATTCCTTGATTTCTCCATAAGATGGAACTTTTCTGGAATTGATCGCATAGATACTTTTGCAATTATCATAATACTTGGTGCGTCTCATGCCAAGTGCTTCCACCACTGTCAAGGTCATGATGTTATTTGTTGCTTCAGAATCCACCAAACAATTATGAAGCACAACATCATGGTTTTCAATCAAAATATAGAAGGGTGGAACTTTTCCTCTTAATATGATAGCTGATATATTTTGTTTTTTCTTCGGATTTGTAATAACATCTTCCATTCTGTCGGTTGGCTCATCCAAAATTTTGAGAATGTTTTCCCTTTTTTAAGGAACCTTTACCACCTTTGTAAAATGAAAAGTGATTCTTAGTTTTTTAACATCGTCAACCACATTATATATCATTTCATGAGAATTTGAATTCTTTTGTTGCTTTTTTGTTTCTGTGCTACCTGATTTATTCTTCTCATTCTAGTTCTCATTTTCCTTTTCTTTTTATTTTTATTTTTCAAAATTCTCATTATTCTTTAACTCATTTACATGTGCTCATGTCTAAGAAATATTTTCTTGCAAGATAAGATATTCTTAATGTTCTTCAAATATGTACATGGATGACTCGCATTCATACTTATGTATAGATTCAAGAGCTTCTTCTTGGACATAATCATCTTCTTGATCAACCATTTTCTCATTGTAGGGATCTTCAAGCATTACTGCATTCGGATTTGGTTCCCTTGGGATTCTCTGTCTCTATTGATTATCAACATTTTTTATTCTTTCACTTTGTTCTTGAGTGGGATTTCTTCTTTGCTCAGAAACTAGAATCCTTGAGTTAGGCATAAAATTATCATTCCTTCTCAGTCTTGTCATTCTATTCTTCATTTGTTTGATGGTTTTGTTCATCTGTGCAATCTCCATTCTTTTCTTTGTCTCCTGAGTTGCAATGGGGTCAATTTTCACATTCGGGATAGTTCCTTTAAAGAATCCTCCACCGAATACTTGATATTTAGTATGTCGTGGATTTTGATCCTCATTCTTCCTTGAACTAGATGCTCCTTGATCAGCAATATTCAAACTGTTCATATGCCTTTGCACTTTTCCAAGGATAATGTTAGGGTCAGTGCCTGTTTCAATCATGATTTCCTCCATTTCAGTAGATTTGATCATTTCTTCATCTAAAGTCTCAATTTGAGAGGCTCTAATAGAAAATTTTACATTGGACAGCATGGCATTTTTGTAACAACCAAGTATCAGTGGACCATTAGGCCTTTTTTCTTTAGGGATTTTATTCAAACATTTTGTTGAATCTCAAATTGAAATCTTGAATCCTCTTTTTTCTTCAATCAAATTTGGGTGAAGTTGTTAATAAGAGTACGGTAAGGAACTGAAGGAGCAAACATATTCAAGAACATTTTTTCAACATCATCAAATGAGATGATTGATCTCATGGGCAATGATTTGTACCATTCATAGGCTTGTCCAAATAGAGTTTGGAGAAACAATCTTACCATTATATCATCACGTTTGATAATGTGGAAGACACAAACATCTAAAAATAAATCAACATGTCTTTTAGCATCAATCATTCCATCTCCAGAAAATGTCTTCAAAGTACCCTTAGGAAAAACAAGGAGCTCATGTTGTTCCCCTCGAAGGTTCAGGGGGGAGTCTCTTACTCTTATTCTTGGAATTATATATCTTAGATCGTGTCTTTCCTCACTCCTTTCTTCTTATNCCTCACATAAATGGGAGGTCCATCAAATGGATGTTAAATCCGCCTTTTTCCATGGATATTTTCAAGAATAAATCTACATGGAACAACCTCCCGGCTATGTCCAGAATGAATCTAGCCTTGTTTTTCTTCTTAAGAAATATCTTTATGGTCTTAAGCAAGCTCCTTGAGCTTGGTATGCCAAAATGGACATCTTTCTTATTGACATCAGATTCACTAGAATCCATTCTGATCCTAATTTCTATACCAAGAAAGTAGGAAGCCATCTCATAATCCTTGTCCTTTATATGTTGATGACCTTATCCTTACTTGTAGTGACTCAAAAATTTTAAACCATGTGAAAACCAGCCTTAAGAAGAAATTTGGAATGACAGACTTAGGATTTTTGCACTATTTCCTTGGCCTCCAAGTTTTGCAAACCAATGAAGAAAATTTTATTTCCCAGTCTAAGTATGCTTGTGACCTTCTTCATCGCTTTCACATGCATGATTCTAAGCCATCCCCTTCTCCTTTCTAGTTTGGAGTCAAGTTTACATCCACTTGTACTTATTCTAAAGTTGATGGCACCCTGTATCATCAGTTAGTTGGTAGCCTCTTATACTTGACTCATACTCGTCATGATCTTTCCTTTGTTGTTGGTATTGTTGCCCAGTATATGAAAACACCCCATGAAATCCATTGGAAAGCAGCTAAAAGGATACTTCATTATGTATGTGGTACAATTCAATTCGGGATATATTACAGTTCAGGGGTGACTCCTTTATTGGTTGGTTTCAATGATTCACATTGGGCCGGTGACCTTGATGATCAGAAGTATACTGTGGGTTATGTTTTTAGCCTTGGTTCAGGACTATCACTTGGGCCTATAAGAAACAATGGGCTATTTCACATTCTTCAGTAGAAGCAGAGTACCGAGCAGTGGTAAATTCAAGTAAGGAATCCTTGTGGCTTCGACAGATCCTTTCAGATTTTGGATTCTGGCAGCAGTATCTAACCAACCTTTGGTGCGACAATCAGAGTGCCATCAATCTTGGCAAAGACCCAGTTCAACATTAGTGCATAAAACACATCGAGCTACACATGCACTTCATCAGAAAGCTCATTCATGATCAAGTTATTGAAGTACTCTTTTCTCTATAGAAGATCAAGTTGCAGACATTTTCTCAAAGTCTCTTACAGAAGCGAAGTTTTCCAAACTTTGATCTATGTTAGGAGTTCAACAAGTTTTCTTCAAGGGGGGATAGGCTCTAATGCCTCCTTCCTTCTCCTATTATGTCAATATTGTAAATCCTTCAATCATATCCCAAGTTTTTCTTAAGGGGTGATGTTAGGATATTTAGACACTTAGGAGTTAGTTAAGATCTACTTGGTCTAATGTGTCATTAGGTAAAAGTGTGTTTCTTAGTGTGTTTCTTTAGTATGCATTAGTATGTATTTATATTTAGGAAATCTGACGGTCATGATATGTTCCCAACATAGAGTGATCTGATGGTTCATATTATCCTCGATATTAACGGCCATTGATCTGTGTCTTAACACTCGATTGGTCCATGATCTCTATTTAAAGAGCATGGAAGTTCATTTGTCGATGATCGATTGTGAGAAAATCTCTTGTAAAATATCTTTGTAATCTTTTTCTTTTGCATTAATAAATTGCTCCAAGTGGTCGCGTTGGTTGGGGCCATGGATATTTTCCCATAGGGGTTTTACCATGTCAAAACATCGGTGTGTTGATCTTTGATCTAGTTGTGTGAGTGGTTACTGAAGGTGTTCATTCTCTGTTGGAATACCTGTGTTGTCGAACAAGATCATTATGGTAATCCACCATAAATATCCCTATCAAGTCTTTGAATGTGTGATCCATATCCCTTTGAAAAGTAGCTCCATTGTTTTTTAAACCAAATGGCATGCAAGCATACGCATATGTCTCCCAGGGTGTTATGAAGTCATCTTGATCCTATCTTCTTATGCAACTAAAACTTGATTATATCCAGAAAATCCATCTAACATGGACATACAATAAGACCCAGTAACTTGTTGAAGAAGGAATTCCTTGTCAGGTAGGGGATATTTATCTCTTATGCTTGCCTTATTTAAATTTCTAAAATCGACACACATTCGAATTTCCTTGGTATTTTTCCTCACAACCAAAGGATTCAAGAGACAATCTGAATGTCTAATGGGATATATGATTCCAACATTTCTCAATTTCTCCAACTCAATTTTTACCAATGGCTTCATCTTGGTATTCATCATTCGTATCTTCTACTTAAAGAGCTTTGTCCCTTCCCTCAATGGAATAATATGTTGGAATATGGATGTATCATATGCTTTAATATCATCATAAATCCATGCAAATACATCAAAATACTCTTTAAAAAGGGAAATATATTGATCAACTTTTTCAGATCTACAATCAACTCCCAGAATTACATATTTTAGGGAACTATCAGTTCAAATATTGATTTTCCTTATCTCTCATACCTTTTGAACTGATACTTCTTCCTTGAGATCTTTTGCATGATCATGTCTTGTAAAAAGAGATTCATATTTGACACAATTTTTTGGAATAGAAGAAATATTATTATCATTTTCTTCAACATCACTTTCATTTGCCAAAAACTCATTAGTTCCTCATCATTCTCAAATACCTAAAGATATTCTAGATTATCGAGCACTGAAGGTCTAGAGACTCTTTTCACTCGAAAGGAGATTTCACTTTGCATATACTCGGGATTCGACAATGAAGCAGCAAATGATAAAGAATATGTTTTTTTTATTTTTCTCTCTTCGAATGAATGATATGTTGAATGAGCTAAAGGCTCCCATTAGTCCGTTCACTCTCTTAAAATACAGTTTGATTTTTTCCTTTTTAATCTTATATCTCTAAGTGATTTGATTTATGATAAACTCAAAATCACCAACTATAATCAAATGTTCAATATTCATCTCTAGTGTGAGGATCATCCCCTCAATTAGAGCTTCATAATCCACTTCATTATTTTTACATGGAAACCAAAGTCTGACAGCATGTGGATATATGACCTTTTCATGGATTTTGAGTACAATGCCAACTCCACTTCCCAACATTGAACATGCACCATCAAAATTCATTCTACAATACTCGACAAAGGAATTATCTTCTTTTTTTACATCTTCTAATTTATCCACATCAAGTATGGCATAATTTCCAATACTGGCATCTATGTAATCTTCCATCAATTCGTTTTCCTTCTTTTTGTATGAAAATGGCATTCTAGGTTCACGAGTAACTTTGAGCATTGTCTCATCTTTGTCTCACATAATCATGCAACTTCCATCATTCATTATGTAACCGCCAATTGTTGAGGACCAGTCTCTTCCAAGGACCACTCCATATTTTGGAGGGAGATCTACCACTATGATAGTGAACACAGTGATAACATGAGGGGCAGTAGTAATCCAAGAATAAAATTCCTTGATTTCTCCATAAGATGGAACTTTTCTGGAATTGATCGCATAGATACTTTTGCAATTATCATAATACTTGGTGCGTCTCATGCCAAGTGCTTCCACCACTGTCAAGGTCATGATGTTATTTGTTGCTTCAGAATCCACCAAACAATTATGAAGCACAACATCATGGTTTTCAATCAAAATATAGAAGGGTGGAACTTTTCCTCTTAATATGATAGCTGATATATTTTGTTTTTTCTTCGGATTTGTAATAACATCTTCCATTCTGTCGGTTGGCTCATCCAAAATTTTGAGAATGTTTTCCCTTTTTTAAGGAACCTTTACCACCTTTGTAAAATGAAAAGTGATTCTTAGTTTTTTAACATCGTCAACCACATTATATATCATTTCATGAGAATTTGAATTCTTTTGTTGCTTTTTTGTTTCTGTGCTACCTGATTTATTCTTCTCATTCTAGTTCTCATTTTCCTTTTCTTTTTATTTTTATTTTTCAAAATTCTCATTATTCTTTAACTCATTTACATGTGCTCATGTCTAAGAAATATTTTCTTGCAAGATAAGATATTCTTAATGTTCTTCAAATATGTACATGGATGACTCGCATTCATACTTATGTATAGATTCAAGAGCTTCTTCTTGGACATAATCATCTTCTTGATCAACCATTTTCTCATTGTAGGGATCTTCAAGCATTACTGCATTCGGATTTGGTTCCCTTGGGATTCTCTGTCTCTATTGATTATCAACATTTTTTATTCTTTCACTTTGTTCTTGAGTGGGATTTCTTCTTTGCTCAGAAACTAGAATCCTTGAGTTAGGCATAAAATTATCATTCCTTCTCAGTCTTGTCATTCTATTCTTCATTTGTTTGATGGTTTTGTTCATCTGTGCAATCTCCATTCTTTTCTTTGTCTCCTGAGTTGCAATGGGGTCAATTTTCACATTCGGGATAGTTCCTTTAAAGAATCCTCCACCGAATACTTGATATTTAGTATGTCGTGGATTTTGATCCTCATTCTTCCTTGAACTAGATGCTCCTTGATCAGCAATATTCAAACTGTTCATATGCCTTTGCACTTTTCCAAGGATAATGTTAGGGTCAGTGCCTGTTTCAATCATGATTTCCTCCATTTCAGTAGATTTGATCATTTCTTCATCTAAAGTCTCAATTTGAGAGGCTCTAATAGAAAATTTTACATTGGACAGCATGGCATTTTTGTAACAACCAAGTATCAGTGGACCATTAGGCCTTTTTTCTTTAGGGATTTTATTCAAACATTTTGTTGAATCTCAAATTGAAATCTTGAATCCTCTTTTTTCTTCAATCAAATTTGGGTGAAGTTGTTAATAAGAGTACGGTAAGGAACTGAAGGAGCAAACATATTCAAGAACATTTTTTCAACATCATCAAATGAGATGATTGATCTCATGGGCAATGATTTGTACCATTCATAGGCTTGTCCAAATAGAGTTTGGAGAAACAATCTTACCATTATATCATCACGTTTGATAATGTGGAAGACACAAACATCTAAAAATAAATCAACATGTCTTTTAGCATCAATCATTCCATCTCCAGAAAATGTCTTCAAAGTACCCTTAGGAAAAACAAGGAGCTCATGTTGTTCCCCTCGAAGGTTCAGGGGGGAGTCTCTTACTCTTATTCTTGGAATTATATATCTTAGATCGTGTCTTTCCTCACTCCTTTCTTCTTATCTTTCTTCATGTCTTTCTTCTCATCTTTCTTCATGCATATCTTCTCTATCATCCATATCTGAAAGTTTCTTCTTTTCTTCAAAAATATGCCCTTCAATTTCTAGGATACATAATTGCTTTCTCTTACTTCTATTGATTGGTCCTTTATACTCGTCCAATTTCAATTCCTAGTTTGTCTTTGTGATCTTCGAATTTTCCTTTTGTCTCTTCTTTGTATTTTGATAATTTCCCTTTCTTCCTATTGAACAAGATTTTCCCAAGATATTTCTAATTCTTCTCTAGTTCCAGTTGTTGTTATTGCAAGATTATACAATTGATGCAGAACACTTCCCTGGTTTTGCAACCCAATTTCTAACTGGGTCTGGTTCAGTTGAGGAAAATTCATATGAATTCGTGGTGTGAAACCAGCTTCAAATTTTCAAATTTTCTCCCTACTAGAGTCACCAAAAATGTTGATGTTTGAATCTATTAAGACTGAAATGACAACCTCACGAGGATATGAATCCTAATTCATTTTTAGAGAGGTGTTACTCCTATTTTTCTTATGATCTTCATTGAAATTTCAAATCAATAATNGTCATGATATGTTCCCAACATAGAGTGATCTGATGGTTCATATTATCCTCGATATTAACGGCCATTGATCTGTGTCTTAACACTCGATTGGTCCATGATCTCTATTTAAAGAGCATGGAAGTTCATTTGTCGATGATCGATTGTGAGAAAATCTCTTGTAAAATATCTTTGTAATCTTTTTCTTTTGCATTAATAAATTGCTCCAAGTGGTCGCGTTGGTTGGGGCCATGGATATTTTCCCATAGGGGTTTTACCATGTCAAAACATCGGTGTGTTGATCTTTGATCTAGTTGTGTGAGTGGTTACTGAAGGTGTTCATTCTCTGTTGGAATACCTGTGTTGTCGAACAAGATCATTATGGTAATCCACCATAAATATCCCTATCAAGTCTTTGAATGTGTGATCCATATCCCTTTGAAAAGTAGCTCCATTGTTTTTTAAACCAAATGGCATGCAAGCATACGCATATGTCTCCCAGGGTGTTATGAAGTCATCTTGATCCTATCTTCTTATGCAACTAAAACTTGATTATATCCAGAAAATCCATCTAACATGGACATACAATAAGACCCAGTAACTTGTTGAAGAAGGAATTCCTTGTCAGGTAGGGGATATTTATCTCTTATGCTTGCCTTATTTAAATTTCTAAAATCGACACACATTCGAATTTCCTTGGTATTTTTCCTCACAACCAAAGGATTCAAGAGACAATCTGAATGTCTAATGGGATATATGATTCCAACATTTCTCAATTTCTCCAACTCAATTTTTACCAATGGCTTCATCTTGGTATTCATCATTCGTATCTTCTACTTAAAGAGCTTTGTCCCTTCCCTCAATGGAATAATATGTTGGAATATGGATGTATCATATGCTTTAATATCATCATAAATCCATGCAAATACATCAAAATACTCTTTAAAAAGGGAAATATATTGATCAACTTTTTCAGATCTACAATCAACTCCCAGAATTACATATTTTAGGGAACTATCAGTTCAAATATTGATTTTCCTTATCTCTCATACCTTTTGAACTGATACTTCTTCCTTGAGATCTTTTGCATGATCATGTCTTGTAAAAAGAGATTCATATTTGACACAATTTTTTGGAATAGAAGAAATATTATTATCATTTTCTTCAACATCACTTTCATTTGCCAAAAACTCATTAGTTCCTCATCATTCTCAAATACCTAAAGATATTCTAGATTATCGAGCACTGAAGGTCTAGAGACTCTTTTCACTCGAAAGGAGATTTCACTTTGCATATACTCGGGATTCGACAATGAAGCAGCAAATGATAAAGAATATGTTTTTTTTATTTTTCTCTCTTCGAATGAATGATATGTTGAATGAGCTAAAGGCTCCCATTAGTCCGTTCACTCTCTTAAAATACAGTTTGATTTTTTCCTTTTTAATCTTATATCTCTAAGTGATTTGATTTATGATAAACTCAAAATCACCAACTATAATCAAATGTTCAATATTCATCTCTAGTGTGAGGATCATCCCCTCAATTAGAGCTTCATAATCCACTTCATTATTTTTACATGGAAACCAAAGTCTGACAGCATGTGGATATATGACCTTTTCATGGATTTTGAGTACAATGCCAACTCCACTTCCCAACATTGAACATGCACCATCAAAATTCATTCTACAATACTCGACAAAGGAATTATCTTCTTTTTTTACATCTTCTAATTTATCCACATCAAGTATGGCATAATTTCCAATACTGGCATCTATGTAATCTTCCATCAATTCGTTTTCCTTCTTTTTGTATGAAAATGGCATTCTAGGTTCACGAGTAACTTTGAGCATTGTCTCATCTTTGTCTCACATAATCATGCAACTTCCATCATTCATTATGTAACCGCCAATTGTTGAGGACCAGTCTCTTCCAAGGACCACTCCATATTTTGGAGGGAGATCTACCACTATGATAGTGAACACAGTGATAACATGAGGGGCAGTAGTAATCCAAGAATAAAATTCCTTGATTTCTCCATAAGATGGAACTTTTCTGGAATTGATCGCATAGATACTTTTGCAATTATCATAATACTTGGTGCGTCTCATGCCAAGTGCTTCCACCACTGTCAAGGTCATGATGTTATTTGTTGCTTCAGAATCCACCAAACAATTATGAAGCACAACATCATGGTTTTCAATCAAAATATAGAAGGGTGGAACTTTTCCTCTTAATATGATAGCTGATATATTTTGTTTTTTCTTCGGATTTGTAATAACATCTTCCATTCTGTCGGTTGGCTCATCCAAAATTTTGAGAATGTTTTCCCTTTTTTAAGGAACCTTTACCACCTTTGTAAAATGAAAAGTGATTCTTAGTTTTTTAACATCGTCAACCACATTATATATCATTTCATGAGAATTTGAATTCTTTTGTTGCTTTTTTGTTTCTGTGCTACCTGATTTATTCTTCTCATTCTAGTTCTCATTTTCCTTTTCTTTTTATTTTTATTTTTCAAAATTCTCATTATTCTTTAACTCATTTACATGTGCTCATGTCTAAGAAATATTTTCTTGCAAGATAAGATATTCTTAATGTTCTTCAAATATGTACATGGATGACTCGCATTCATACTTATGTATAGATTCAAGAGCTTCTTCTTGGACATAATCATCTTCTTGATCAACCATTTTCTCATTGTAGGGATCTTCAAGCATTACTGCATTCGGATTTGGTTCCCTTGGGATTCTCTGTCTCTATTGATTATCAACATTTTTTATTCTTTCACTTTGTTCTTGAGTGGGATTTCTTCTTTGCTCAGAAACTAGAATCCTTGAGTTAGGCATAAAATTATCATTCCTTCTCAGTCTTGTCATTCTATTCTTCATTTGTTTGATGGTTTTGTTCATCTGTGCAATCTCCATTCTTTTCTTTGTCTCCTGAGTTGCAATGGGGTCAATTTTCACATTCGGGATAGTTCCTTTAAAGAATCCTCCACCGAATACTTGATATTTAGTATGTCGTGGATTTTGATCCTCATTCTTCCTTGAACTAGATGCTCCTTGATCAGCAATATTCAAACTGTTCATATGCCTTTGCACTTTTCCAAGGATAATGTTAGGGTCAGTGCCTGTTTCAATCATGATTTCCTCCATTTCAGTAGATTTGATCATTTCTTCATCTAAAGTCTCAATTTGAGAGGCTCTAATAGAAAATTTTACATTGGACAGCATGGCATTTTTGTAACAACCAAGTATCAGTGGACCATTAGGCCTTTTTTCTTTAGGGATTTTATTCAAACATTTTGTTGAATCTCAAATTGAAATCTTGAATCCTCTTTTTTCTTCAATCAAATTTGGGTGAAGTTGTTAATAAGAGTACGGTAAGGAACTGAAGGAGCAAACATATTCAAGAACATTTTTTCAACATCATCAAATGAGATGATTGATCTCATGGGCAATGATTTGTACCATTCATAGGCTTGTCCAAATAGAGTTTGGAGAAACAATCTTACCATTATATCATCACGTTTGATAATGTGGAAGACACAAACATCTAAAAATAAATCAACATGTCTTTTAGCATCAATCATTCCATCTCCAGAAAATGTCTTCAAAGTACCCTTAGGAAAAACAAGGAGCTCATGTTGTTCCCCTCGAAGGTTCAGGGGGGAGTCTCTTACTCTTATTCTTGGAATTATATATCTTAGATCGTGTCTTTCCTCACTCCTTTCTTCTTATATTTCTTCATGTCTTTCTTGTCATCTTTCTTCATGCATATCTTCTCTATCATCCATATCTGAAAGTTTCTTCTTTTCTTCAAAAATATGCCCTTCAATTTCTAGGATACATAATTTCTTTCTCTTACTTCTAGTGATTGGTCCTTTATACTCGTCCAATTTCAATTCCTAGTTTGTCTTTGTGATCTTCGAATTTTCCTTTTGTCTCTTCTTTGTATTTGGATAATTTCCCTTTCTTCCTATTGAACAAGATTTTCCCAAGATATTTCTAATTCTTCTCTAGTTCCAGTTGTTGTTATTGCAAGATTATACAATTGATGCAGAACACTTCCCTGTTTTTGCAACCCAATTTCTAACTGGGTCTGGTTCAGTTGAGGCAAAGTCATATGAATTCATGGTGTGAAACCAGCTTCAAATTTTCAAATTTTCTCCCTACTAGAGTCACCAAAAATGTTGATGTTTGAATCTATTAAGACTGAAATGAAAACCTCACGAGGATATGAATCCTAATTCATTTTTAGAGAGGTGTTACTCCTATTTTTCTTATGATCTTCATTGAAATTTCAAATCAATAATAATAGAGGACTATGTCAAATAACATGAGTCCAATTCTTCCATGCTCAAGAAAATTCAAATGTTGAAAAATAAATATATGTATGTAAAAAGGGGGGTTCCTGAGAAGTGGACCAGGAACTTCAAACATCACACATGGAAGAAAATAAAAATGCAGATATCCTCACATCCATCATAGTTTAATAAAGATCTGATCACATTCAACATAAAAAGGAAACGATTTTCTACATGAGATAACTTTGAAAGAGTATTACTTATAGAGATCAAAAAAAATTTGATAGATTGACTTCAAATATTTTATATTCAAAACACATAATTATAAAATATAGTCAAAATTGATCCAGAATTAGTTCTCTAGGACTTCTCAAAATGATCATGTATGTTACAGTGCTTGAAATTAAATGCAGTTTTCCATAAGGAACTCGGATTGGGGCTCGTGTAGACCATAAATAAATATTTACAAGAAAAGTTTTGAAGAAGGAAGGGGTGGAGTGCAACGTGAACAAGAAGATCTGGAAAGAAGACGAGGAGTTATCATAATTCGGTTATGCTTTTATAATGAAAGGCTAAGTATAATTGGATGAAAATTTGATAAAGGGGGGAATATGTGATTTGGTGTAGACTTACTATGATGGATTCTCTCCTCCTTCACTTGCTTTTTGATGTTTCCCATTGTGGTTAGGTAGTCAGTTGTAACTGCTTATGTTGGTATTTAAGAAATCTTGGCATCATAATTTTTTAACCATTATTCAATATAATCCCTTAACGGAGCAACGATCACTTATTGTTTCACTTTGATACTAAATAATTCACCCTCAATTTCTCTATAATCAATAGATAAATTTTGCGACATATTTTCAATATCTTCATTTTTGTTAGTATATTCAACAAGCCAATTGTCAATGTCATCATATGTGAACTCAACTATGTTATCAAATTTTTCAACTGATGCCTTCTTTAGGACTTCGATTTGTTCTTCAAATTGTTTTCAGGTCATGAGAATTGAACTTGATATTAGCTTAGGGTCTGAAACTTCAATGGTGTTGTTGGCAATATCCGAGCCAACAATTTTTTAATATGATTCCGTCCTTTTTGTGACACATCATTTAATCGACTCAATAATCCCCTTTATGTATTAACTCTTTCGATCCAGCATGCCTTTAATTGTTTCACATGGCTTTGGGAGGGAAAATATTTATGTTTTCTTCTTTGGTCTGTCATCATGGAGACCTTTGCTACAAACATTGCACCTCCATCTATGCAAAATCCTTTATCATTCTTTAAATATGCATTCAAATATTCTTTGGTATTCTGGATTTTGAGGCCGAGACAGGCAAATATTTTTTCCAAGTCCCACAATTCTAAAATTAATGACATTCTTTTCTTTATGTTTTCCTCAACGAAATGTCAAGTGGAAATAATCAAACTTGAAATTCCTTTAACACTTCAACTTGAATCTGGAATTTCTTGAAGACTTCTTTCAAGATGAATCATGGCAATTGGGGTAGCCAAAATAGGTGGAGGCATCAGGGTTGCTTCCAATTCCTTGACTCTTTCTTTTAGCCGAACATTTTCTTCTTCCATATTAGCTATTGAAAATTCCAATGCATCCCCTATGACCTTGTGAATTGACGACAACTTTGATGGAAACATGTTTCGGGTATCAATGGCAGACTGTGATTTTTCCCTCTTACTCTTTGAGGTCCTTTCAAAAACCATTTTCTTTGAATCTTTGTCAAATGAGGCATTATGTGAAGAAAAGGTTTCTTCATCAAAAAAGATTTCATCCTAGATAGCAATTGTAGAAATGTGTTGTATATTTCCCTGGGCATGTTCTTCTTCGTTTGGGAAGTGGATATTTTCGATATCAACATCTAGGTCCATGTTATCTAGCAAGATATCATTTTTAGGTGTGTCTAGTTCTCCTCCCCCTTGCTGTGAATTAGTTATTTTCCTTTTAATTGTTAGATTATGGGGGTTTTCTAAGTTTCCCTAAGGAGGGTTTCGTTCTTCATCATATCTTGAATTGTTACTCAGAGTTTTTATTTTTTGGGCCACTCCAGGTTGATGGTTTACCTTAGGTAAAACGCTTCTATAGGAAATGGTGGGTGATTGGGAATTCTTTTCACTTGAGGGTTTTCCTCTCTCTTTGTGATGTTTTTTGTTGCTTATAATGGTCTCAATATCTCTAGTATTTCTATCAATCTCTAGAACATGGGGGTCGTGACTATCATCCCCTTCTTCTCCCAATATAAGTGCATCGATAAGTGTAGGGCTTAGCCCAACTAATATTATGTGGTTATAAAAAAGGTGATCAGGCTCAAACCCTTTCATATGTTCTCCAAATTTCACATTAAATTGGTCAAAATAGGAAGCATATTCGTCAATATTGGAAATTCCTCTCAAAATAATTTCTCCAACCTTCCACGGTAGGGGGATAAATTGTTTTTCCTTTTTTTGTAAAAGGTATGAAACTAGAATTTGTACTATCTCGACACCTATATGAAAAATAATTTATCAGGCACATAATAAGGAATAAATATAGGTTTTCCGTGAGAACAAAAAAATCATGATGATGTTATAATCATCCATTTTTTCGAGAACTCCCTTTCCATTCAAAAAAGTCGATGCTTCCAAGGAAATCCTAGAAGTATCATCTCCAAAGAGTAATTTCTTGAATTGAGACACAAAATTATTATATACCTCATAAAAATAATGGCCAACCTTTTTCCTCCATAGAGCTTGATACAACATAGTTGCAGGGTCCACCTTTAATTTTACCCTTTTGTCGATACTTAAACCTTTAAAAACATGACAATACATGATAGCGAAAATCAAATAGGATGTCATATAAAATTTATTTTCAGTTTTAAAATTCATCAATTGTGCAGTAACCTCATTTGATATAATATTTGCCTAGTTGAAGATTGTGTTCTCATGGACTGTGAAATGCAAGATGTATAATGTCAACCAAGGAATAGTTGGTGTATAGTCTTGACCAGAAAATATAGTAAACAACCAAGCAATTTATTTATAAGGGGTTCTTCAAAGAACCCACCTGAATATTGGATATTTCTTTTGGCATTGAGGCAAGATCTTGTAGATATTCTTGCAACAGTTTAATTCCATTGTTTTTTCCCTTCAGGAAATTTATGGCCTCTTCTCCTTTGTAAACCAAGTTTGGCTCTAGAAATTTTAACATATTCTTAGAAATCGAAGGTGTCAATGAAACAAGGNAGGAAAAACAAGGAGCTCATGTTGTTCCCCTCGAAGGTTCAGGGGGGAGTCTCTTACTCTTATTCTTGGAATTATATATCTTAGATCGTGTCTTTCCTCACTCCTTTCTTCTTATATTTCTTCATGTCTTTCTTGTCATCTTTCTTCATGCATATCTTCTCTATCATCCATATCTGAAAGTTTCTTCTTTTCTTCAAAAATATGCCCTTCAATTTCTAGGATACATAATTTCTTTCTCTTACTTCTAGTGATTGGTCCTTTATACTCGTCCAATTTCAATTCCTAGTTTGTCTTTGTGATCTTCGAATTTTCCTTTTGTCTCTTCTTTGTATTTGGATAATTTCCCTTTCTTCCTATTGAACAAGATTTTCCCAAGATATTTCTAATTCTTCTCTAGTTCCAGTTGTTGTTATTGCAAGATTATACAATTGATGCAGAACACTTCCCTGTTTTTGCAACCCAATTTCTAACTGGGTCTGGTTCAGTTGAGGCAAAGTCATATGAATTCATGGTGTGAAACCAGCTTCAAATTTTCAAATTTTCTCCCTACTAGAGTCACCAAAAATGTTGATGTTTGAATCTATTAAGACTGAAATGAAAACCTCACGAGGATATGAATCCTAATTCATTTTTAGAGAGGTGTTACTCCTATTTTTCTTATGATCTTCATTGAAATTTCAAATCAATAATAATAGAGGACTATGTCAAATAACATGAGTCCAATTCTTCCATGCTCAAGAAAATTCAAATGTTGAAAAATAAATATATGTATGTAAAAAGGGGGGTTCCTGAGAAGTGGACCAGGAACTTCAAACATCACACATGGAAGAAAATAAAAATGCAGATATCCTCACATCCATCATAGTTTAATAAAGATCTGATCACATTCAACATAAAAAGGAAACGATTTTCTACATGAGATAACTTTGAAAGAGTATTACTTATAGAGATCAAAAAAAATTTGATAGATTGACTTCAAATATTTTATATTCAAAACACATAATTATAAAATATAGTCAAAATTGATCCAGAATTAGTTCTCTAGGACTTCTCAAAATGATCATGTATGTTACAGTGCTTGAAATTAAATGCAGTTTTCCATAAGGAACTCGGATTGGGGCTCGTGTAGACCATAAATAAATATTTACAAGAAAAGTTTTGAAGAAGGAAGGGGTGGAGTGCAACGTGAACAAGAAGATCTGGAAAGAAGACGAGGAGTTATCATAATTCGGTTATGCTTTTATAATGAAAGGCTAAGTATAATTGGATGAAAATTTGATAAAGGGGGGAATATGTGATTTGGTGTAGACTTACTATGATGGATTCTCTCCTCCTTCACTTGCTTTTTGATGTTTCCCATTGTGGTTAGGTAGTCAGTTGTAACTGCTTATGTTGGTATTTAAGAAATCTTGGCATCATAATTTTTTAACCATTATTCAATATAATCCCTTAACGGAGCAACGATCACTTATTGTTTCACTTTGATACTAAATAATTCACCCTCAATTTCTCTATAATCAATAGATAAATTTTGCGACATATTTTCAATATCTTCATTTTTGTTAGTATATTCAACAAGCCAATTGTCAATGTCATCATATGTGAACTCAACTATGTTATCAAATTTTTCAACTGATGCCTTCTTTAGGACTTCGATTTGTTCTTCAAATTGTTTTCAGGTCATGAGAATTGAACTTGATATTAGCTTAGGGTCTGAAACTTCAATGGTGTTGTTGGCAATATCCGAGCCAACAATTTTTTAATATGATTCCGTCCTTTTTGTGACACATCATTTAATCGACTCAATAATCCCCTTTATGTATTAACTCTTTCGATCCAGCATGCCTTTAATTGTTTCACATGGCTTTGGGAGGGAAAATATTTATGTTTTCTTCTTTGGTCTGTCATCATGGAGACCTTTGCTACAAACATTGCACCTCCATCTATGCAAAATCCTTTATCATTCTTTAAATATGCATTCAAATATTCTTTGGTATTCTGGATTTTGAGGCCGAGACAGGCAAATATTTTTTCCAAGTCCCACAATTCTAAAATTAATGACATTCTTTTCTTTATGTTTTCCTCAACGAAATGTCAAGTGGAAATAATCAAACTTGAAATTCCTTTAACACTTCAACTTGAATCTGGAATTTCTTGAAGACTTCTTTCAAGATGAATCATGGCAATTGGGGTAGCCAAAATAGGTGGAGGCATCAGGGTTGCTTCCAATTCCTTGACTCTTTCTTTTAGCCGAACATTTTCTTCTTCCATATTAGCTATTGAAAATTCCAATGCATCCCCTATGACCTTGTGAATTGACGACAACTTTGATGGAAACATGTTTCGGGTATCAATGGCAGACTGTGATTTTTCCCTCTTACTCTTTGAGGTCCTTTCAAAAACCATTTTCTTTGAATCTTTGTCAAATGAGGCATTATGTGAAGAAAAGGTTTCTTCATCAAAAAAGATTTCATCCTAGATAGCAATTGTAGAAATGTGTTGTATATTTCCCTGGGCATGTTCTTCTTCGTTTGGGAAGTGGATATTTTCGATATCAACATCTAGGTCCATGTTATCTAGCAAGATATCATTTTTAGGTGTGTCTAGTTCTCCTCCCCCTTGCTGTGAATTAGTTATTTTCCTTTTAATTGTTAGATTATGGGGGTTTTCTAAGTTTCCCTAAGGAGGGTTTCGTTCTTCATCATCTCTTGAATTGTTACTCAGAGTTTTTATTTTTTGGGCCACTCCAGGTTGATGGTTTACCTTAGGTAAAATGCTTCTATAGGAAATGGTGGGTGATTGGGAATTCTTTTCACTTTAGGGTTTTCCTCTCTCTTTGTGATGTTTTGTGTTTCTTACAATGGTCTCAATATCTCTAGTATTTCTATCAATCTCTAGAACATGGGGGTCGTGACTATCATCCTCTTCTTCTCCCAATATAAGTGCATCGATAAGTGTAGGGCTTAGCCCAACTAATATTATGTGGTTATAAAAAAGGTGATAAGGCTCAAACCCTTTCATATGTTCTCCAAATTTCACATTAAATTGGTCAAAATAGGAAGCATATTCGTCAATATTGGAAATTCCTCTCAAAATAATTTCTCCAACCTTCCAAGGTAGGGGGATAAACTGTTTTTCCTTTTTTTGTAAAAGGTATGAAACTAGAATTTGTACTATCTCGACACCTATATGAAAAATAATTTATCAGGCACATAATAAGGAATAAATATAGGTTTTCCGTGAGAACAAAAAAATCATGATGATGTTATAATCATCCATTTTTTCGAGAACTCCCTTTCCATTCAAAAAAGTCGATGCTTCCAAGGAAATCCTAGAAGTATCATCTCCAAAGAGTAATTTCTTGAATTGAGACACAAAATTATTATATACCTCATAAAAATAATGGCCAACCTTTTTCCTCCATAGAGCTTGATACAACATAGTTGCAGGGTCCACCTTTAATTTTACCCTTTTGTCGATACTTAAACCTTTAAAAACATGACAATACATGATAGCGAAAATCAAATAGGATGTCATATAAAATTTATTTTCAGTTTTAAAATTCATCAATTGTGCAGTAACCTCATTTGATATAATATTTGCCTAGTTGAAGATTGTGTTCTCATGGACTGTGAAATGCAAGATGTATAATGTCAACCAAGGAATAGTTGGTGTATAGTCTTGACCAGAAAATATAGTAAACAACCAAGCAATTTATTTATAAGGGGTTCTTCAAAGAACCCACCTGAATATTGGATATTTCTTTTGGCATTGAGGCAAGATCTTGTAGATATTCTTGCAACAGTTTAATTCCATTGTTTTTTCCCTTCAGGAAATTTATGGCCTCTTCTCCTTTGTAAACCAAGTTTGGCTCTAGAAATTTTAACATATTCTTAGAAATCGAAGGTGTCAATGAAACAAGG
>JZKD02S0899985.1:159804-177269 GCA_000966675.3 Picea glauca
AGTGCATTGAAACATGCACAACTCTACGAAGTGGTCTGGCAGTGAGTTTGACAAACACCATAGATGGAAAGTTGTCACGTGATCACACGAGTCTTTGCTAGGCTTTCCTTTAAATTTCAGAATGTCCGAGGGCAACTTAGTCGGCATGGGGAGCCAACGCGGATCATGAAAAATCGGGTCATTAAGCAACCTTGACAAGTTTGGCAAGTGTAACATTGCTAGAAATGGTAGTTTGGGTTGGGTATTATGTACAGGAAAAAGGGGGCTTGGAGTTTGACTGGCACCAGGTTGCCAAGAAAAGTTGGGCTACTTACCAGGGTTATAGTAAACACCATGGACTTGGCTAGTGTATGGATAATGTGTTTTTTTGGACATCATCGGTTGATTCCCATAATTGGATGACGAAGGTTGGGTAGGGATTGATCCCTGCATTGTGTTCCAAAGAATCTAGAAGGGGTTTCCCCATACCGATCTGACGGGCATAGGTACTAAGCCTTGCTTGGGGTTCCATTGACCATGGAAGGGGTTTCCCTCGGTCAGCATCCCTGAAGAGGGAACTGATCCCTGCCAAGGATTCGAAATTCCTTGTGAGGAGAAAACTCATGTACTTTCCCCCTGTGTAGGAATAGTACACTGCACAGGATTCTGTTGTCCAAAACTAGGGTTAACCACGGTCGAGACGGAAGATGAAAAAAAATAATTATTACCAAACATGTCGAACAAAGATAACGGAATGGATCCCACCAGTGTGGTGTAGGAAGACGTTCCTATACTGCCTACTCCAAACAAGTTGTAGTTCGTGTTTGGCTCGACAGGTGGCTGGAAAGCACTGCCGACCGAGGGGGATGAAGGAGGTATATGACCTCCACCATAATGGATAGCATTATAAGAGGATGAGGTGCCCCCCATGAACCCTTTCAAGGGATTATTTGAGCTCCCTGCCCCTAGACCCCTGGTATGTAGGGTGGATTAGGTAAGGATGGAGTTCGTATCAAATCTGGGCATCCCATATGAAAATCCAGGGCTCATCGCACTCTATGTGAATGGAGCAGTGGTCATCATCGATGATGGAATCGGACCACTACCAAAAGTAGAGGTGGTCGAGACCATGGTGGCCAGGGCCGACGAAGGTGGTTTAGGACGTGAAATACCCCCAGTGGTGGTAGTTGTTGAGGGAGTGGGAGGACTCCTGGACAAACTAGCATCATTTGCTTCCATAGTTGATTGGAAGACTATCTAGCGCTTGTGAGGTGTTACTCTTGGAGGGACAACTTGTACCAAGATTGGTGCCAACAAGTCAGTGATCAGCAGGTTGGTTGTCTCTAGATCTTCTGCTCCAAAGTCAGAAACAGTGAGTTCCTGATGTAGGAGCATCACCTCCAAAGTCAAATACGTAAGCGTGGAGGCACATATATGACATCTCAACATGACAGAGTTTCAAATCGACATTTAACTCAGAATTAAATCGAGTTGTTGAGATATTTTTGGAACAGCATTTTTAAATATGTCGTGTTTGTAAAGTCGTATAGGACTGTAAATAGAGTGTTGACTCTTATCTGGCAATAATTGTTAGTTATTGTAATAGGGAAAAGTAGGTAACCGCTATGACTTGATAGGATAGGCTGCAGACAGGACGAGAGAGCTCGTGGAGCGAGTCCTTAGATAGTTTGTTGTTACATTGTAAAAGTATTATGAGATAGGAAGATAGAGAGTAGAGCATAATAGAGTAGAAGAAAGACATAGTGGAGAACTGCAAGATATGTAATTTGTTTCATTAATTAATAGAATAGACAGAATTGTCACAAATCTTGGATTGTGTTCATTTAAATGTGTGATTGAATGAATATTGCATTCTGTGTATGTTGTTCATTTCATTTCATTCATGTATGATTGTTCGAGAAGTTGATTGTATGAGTTCGTTATGAAACTAGATAGTTTCAATTGTTTCTCTTCTAAAGATCGTATGCAAGGTGTGCATCTCGAATGCAAGGAGTGCATCAAATGAGTCTCAGATTGAATTAGAAGAGTTCAGAGAGAGAGAAAAGGAATCTTGTACCATGTGAAAGGAGTGCACAGCATCAAGGAACAAATAAGCGTCGAAGAACCAGAACAGAGGAATGCCAGGAGGGTGAGAAGAATTTATTTTCAAGAAATCCTTTGAACTGAGTTATCGAAATCCCCGAATTCAAGGAGTGCATGGGAAGTCAAAATCATTTAAGGATCGAGATAAGAAGGGATAGAACATTTCATAACTGTTGACGAGATACAAGATTCAGAATCATAATAGGATCAAAGTTCGATACCTTTGAAGAGTGATAAATCTTCTAAGTCAGAAGAAACCAGAAGCTCGGGAGGAGGAGAGATAGTGGTCGTTGGATCACAGTGAAAAGGATCAATAGCCATCAGATCAAAGAAAGGTGCACAAGCCTTAGATCTTCGCACATGTAGGAGAGAGAACTTAACAAATTTCTGAAGTCCCAAAGTAGTTTGGGATTGTCTGTCATCAAGGAAGACAGGTGGTGCAAGATCCACAGTTCCAGAAGTTTGTGGACAAAGAGGAGGGGAAAATAGCTGAAGTAGGATCCTGATTGTTGATCACCAAGAGATACGTGTCATCTGACCAACAACTTCAAGAAATATATCCGATATTTTTTCAGTTGAGACTTGAAACTCCCAAAGCACGAATAGCCAAGAGCCTTCAATTTGTGAGTGGACACTTGTCAACAGATCGTGAGCTCCGGGTAAATTGCATTGGGGTTTAAGTTGAGAGTTGATATTCCTGAACCCTAAAGAGCCGAAGGAGATCTGGACCATATAATCTACATGGATACGTGGAAACATATCGTGGGCTTCGATAAAAGTCCTTAAGTAACTCATAGTCGTCAGATCAGAAGAGACGTGGCATAAATCTATGAACTTTGGGTAAAGTCCCTAAGTAACCCTCAACCGTCTGATTCAGTAGGACGCGTGGTAGAATCCTGTGTACTTAGAGGGGAAGTGCAGTTTGATATTTGATATCTCAGAAGTCTAGAGACCCGAAGGAGATCTCGACCATTGATCGAGAGAGGGGCCAAAAGACTATTGATCTAGTTGAAAGGTAAAACACCCGAAGTAGAAGCAGGGTCGTTGATTGAGGAGGACAGGTGTCTATAGATTGTCAACTCTGGAAGATTGACATACGGAGGAAAGAAGGGTTTGAGACTTGAAAATTCTGAAGTCCGAAATCACAAAGGAGATCACATCCGTTGATTTATGAGGGACAGATATGGTCTATAGATTTGGAAAGAGCAGATCTAAACTGTCAGTTCAGACAACACCGTCGAAATTGGGAAATTGACGATCCCGTAGCATTGTGGGGATAGAAGTTTTGTGAGCTTTAAAACATTGAGAGTAATGACCTCATGTGACCACATGATTGCGAGTGTAGCCAAAGGTCGTTGATTGAGGAGGACAGGTGTTTGCAGATCTTCAACTCCGGAAGATTGACATACGAAGGAAAGTAGGGTTTGACACTTGAAAATTCCAAAGTCTGAAATCACGAAGGAGATCACATTCATTGATTTATGAGGGACATATGTGGTTCGTAGATTTGGAAAGGTTAGATCTAAATCGTCAGTTCAGACAACACCATCAAGATTGGGAAATTGAAGGTCCTATAGCATTATGAGGACAAAAGTTGCATGAACTTTAAAACGTTGAGGGCGATGACCTCATGTGACCATGTGATTGCGGGTGCAGCTAAAGGCGGTTTGATATCAAACTACTTTTCAGCCTACAATTCTCCTCAAGCCTCCACTTGTCCTCTTACCAAAACCACGATCTGGATTGCGAATACCACCTGATGCAGCCCCCCTACTCCCCTGTAGGGCTACATGACCTCCCAGTCAATGATATTTGATTCTTGAGTCAAATGACCCTCTAAAACCTTAGTGGTCCCCTTTTGTATCTAAACATAGGCCCTTTCGGCTCCCTGGTGTAGGTCTTATGGTACCCGCATCCTTCCCTTTCTCTCTTCTATGAAATCTCAGAGTACTGGGCATTAGCTCATTTTCTGATAATCCCCCTCTTGATATGACCTTGGATGATGTCCTCATGTGACCACACAATTGTGGGCACGGCCAAAGGAGGTTTGATATCAAATTAATTTTTGGCTCGCAATTCTCCTCGAGCCTCCACATGGTTTTGGAAGGTGTAGGAAGATGTTCCTAGACTACCTTCTCCAAACAAGTTGTAGTTCGTGTTTGGCCCGACGGGTGGCTTGAAAGCACCATCAAGTGAGGGGGATGAAAGAGGTATATTACCTCCACCATAATGGATAGCATTATAGGAGGCTGAGGTGCCCCCCATGAACCCTTTCAAGGGAGTATTTGAGCTCCCTGCCCCTAGACCCCTGGTATGTGGGGTGGATTAGGTAAGGATGGAGTTCATATCAAATATGGGCATCCCATATGAAAATCTAGGGCTCGTCGCACTCTATGTGAGTGGAGCAGTGGTCGTCATCAATGATGGAATCATACCACTACCAAAAGTAGAGGTGGTCAAGACCATGGTGGCTCGAGCTGACGAAGGTGGTTTAGGAGGTGAAATACCCCCAATGGTGGTAGTTGTTGAGGGAGTGGGAGGACTCTTGGACAAACTATCATCATTTTCTTCCATAGTTTCTTGCAAGACTATCTAGCGCTCGTGAGGTGTTACTCTTGGAGGGACAACTTGTACCAAGATTGGTGCCAACAAGTCAGTGATCAGCAGGTTGGTTGTCTCTAGATCTTCCGCTCCAAAGTCAGAAATAGTGAGTTCCTGATGTAGGAGCATCACCTCCAAAGTCAAATACGCAAGCGTGGAGGCACATATATGACATCTCAACATGACAGAGCTTCAAATCGGCATTTAACTCAAAAGTAAATCGAGTTGTTGAGATATTTTTGGAACAGCATTTTTAAATATGTCGTGTTTGTAAAGTCATATAGGACTGTAAGGAGTTGTAGATATAGAGTGTTGAATCTTATCTAGCAATAACTGTTAGTTATTGTAATAGGGAAAAGTAGGTAACTGCTATGACTTGATAGGATAGGCTGTAAACAGGACGAGAGAGCTCGTGGAGCGAGTCCTTAGATAGTTTTTTGTTACATTGTAAAAGTATTATGAGATAGGAAGATAGAGAGTAGAGCATAATAGAGTAGAAGAAAGACACAATGGAGAACTGCAAGATATGTAATTTGTTTCATTAATGAATAGAATAGACAAAATTGTCACAAATCTTGGACTGTGTTCATTTAAATGTGTGATTGAATGAATATTGCATTCTGTGTATGTCATTCATTTCATTTTTTTCATGTATGATTGTTCGAGAAGTTGATCATATGAGTTCGTGACGAAACTGGATAGTTTCAATTGTTTCTCTTCTAAAGCTCGTATGCAAGGTGTGCATCTCAAATGAAAGGAGTGTGTCGAATGAGTCTCGGATTGACTTAGAAGAGTTCAAAGAGAGAGAAAAGGAAGCTTATACCATGTGAAAGGAGTGCACAGCATCAAGGAACAAATAAGCATCAAAGAACCAGAACAGAGGAATGCCAGGAGGGTGAGAAGAATTTATTTTCAAGAAATCCTTTGAACTGAGTTATCGAAATCCTCGAATTCAAGGAGTGCATGGGAAGTCAAAATAATTTAAGGATCGAGCTAAGAATGGATAGAACATTTCATAACTATTGACGAGATACAAGAGTCAGAATCATAGGAGGATCAAAGTTTGAGACCTTTGAAGAGTGATAAATCTTCTAAGTCGGAAGAAACCAGAAGCTCAGGAGGAGGATAGATAGTGGTCGTTGGATCACAGTGAAAACGATCAATAGCCATCAGATCAAAGAAAGGTGCATGAGCCTTAGATCTTCGCACACGCAGGAGAGAGAACTTAACAAATTTCTGAAGTCCCAAAGTAGTTTGGGACTGTCCGTCGTCAAGGAAGACAGGTGGTGCAAGATCCACAGTTCCAGAAGTTTGTGGATGAAGAGGAGGTGAAATAGCTGAAGTAGGATCCTGATTGTTGATCACCAATAGATACGTGTCATCTTAACAACAGCTTCAAGAAATATATCCGATATTTTTTCAGTTGAGACTTGAAACTCCCGAAGCACGAATAGCCAAGAGCCTTCGATCTGTGAGTGGACACTTGTCAATAGATTGTGAGCTCCAGGTAAATTGCATTGGGGTTTAAGTTGAGAGTTGATATTCCCGCACCCCGAAGAGCCAAAGGAGATCTGGACCATCCAATCTAGAGGGATACGTGGAAATATATTGTGGTCTCTAAGAAAAGTCCTGAAGTAACTCATAGTCGTTATATTAGAAGAGACGTGGCATAAATCTATGAACTTTGGGTAAAGTCCCTAAGTAACCCTCAATCGTCTGATTTAGTAGGACGAGTGGTAGAATCATGTGTACTTAGAGGGGAAGTGAAGTTTGATATTTGATATCTCAGAAGTCTAGAGACCCGAAGGAGATCTCGACCTTTGATCGAGAGAGGGGCCAAAAGACTATTGATCTAGTTGAAAGGTAAAACACCTGAAGTAGAAGCAGGGTCGTTGATTGAGGAGGACAGGTGTCTGTAGATCGTCAACTCTNAAGCGTGGAGGCACATATATGACATCTCAACATGACAGAGTTTCAAATCGACATTTAACTCAGAATTAAATCGAGTTGTTGAGATATTTTTGGAACAGCATTTTTAAATATGTCGTGTTTGTAAAGTCGTATAGGACTGTAAATAGAGTGTTGACTCTTATCTGGCAATAATTGTTAGTTATTGTAATAGGGAAAAGTAGGTAACCGCTATGACTTGATAGGATAGGCTGCAGACAGGACGAGAGAGCTCGTGGAGCGAGTCCTTAGATAGTTTGTTGTTACATTGTAAAAGTATTATGAGATAGGAAGATAGAGAGTAGAGCATAATAGAGTAGAAGAAAGACATAGTGGAGAACTGCAAGATATGTAATTTGTTTCATTAATTAATAGAATAGACAGAATTGTCACAAATCTTGGATTGTGTTCATTTAAATGTGTGATTGAATGAATATTGCATTCTGTGTATGTTGTTCATTTCATTTCATTCATGTATGATTGTTCGAGAAGTTGATTGTATGAGTTCGTTATGAAACTAGATAGTTTCAATTGTTTCTCTTCTAAAGATCGTATGCAAGGTGTGCATCTCGAATGCAAGGAGTGCATCAAATGAGTCTCAGATTGAATTAGAAGAGTTCAGAGAGAGAGAAAAGGAATCTTGTACCATGTGAAAGGAGTGCACAGCATCAAGGAACAAATAAGCGTCGAAGAACCAGAACAGAGGAATGCCAGGAGGGTGAGAAGAATTTATTTTCAAGAAATCCTTTGAACTGAGTTATCGAAATCCCCGAATTCAAGGAGTGCATGGGAAGTCAACATCATTTAAGGATCGAGCTAAGAAGGGATAGAAAATTTCATAACTGTTGACGAGATACAAGAGTCAGAATCATAATAGGATCAAAGTTCGATACCTTTGAAGAGTGATAAATCTTCTAAGTCAGAAGAAACCAGAAGCTCAGGAGGAGGAGAGATAGTGGTCGTTGGATCACAGTGAAAAGGATCAATAACCATCAGATCAAAGAAAGGTGCACAAGCCTTAGATCTTCGCACACGTAGGAGAGAGAACTTAACAAATTTCTGAAGTCCCAAAGTAGTTTGGGATTGTCTGTCATCAAGGAAGACAGGTGGTGCAAGATCCACAGTTCTGGAAGTTTGTGGACGAAGAGGAGGTGAAAATAGCTGAAGTAGGATACTGATTGTTGATCACCAAGAGATACGTGTCATCTGACCAACAGCTTCAAGAAATATATCCGATTCTTTTTCAGTTGAGACTTGAAACTCCCAAAGCACGAATAGCCAAGAGCCTTCAATCTGTGAGTGGACACTTGTCAACAGATCGTGAGCTCCGGGTAAATTGCATTGGGGTTTAAGTTGAGAGTTGATATTCCCGAACCCTAAAGAGCCGAAGGAGATCTGGACCATATAATATACATGGATACATGGAAACATATCGTGGGCTTCGAGAAAAGTCCTGAAGTAACTCATAGTCATCAGATCAGAAGAGACATGGCATAAATCTTTGAACTTTGGGTAAAGTCCCTAAGTAACCCTCAACCGTCTGATTCAGTAGGACGCGTGGTAGAATCATGTGTACTTAGAGGGGAAGTGAAGTTTGATATTTGATATTTCAGAAGTCTAGAGACCCGAAGGAGATCTCGACCATTGATCGAGAGAGGGGCCAAAAGACTGTTGATCTAGTTGAAAGGTAAAACACCCGAAGTAGAAGCAGGGTCGTTGATTGAGGAGGACAGGTGTCTGTAGATCGTCAACTCTGGAAGATTGACATACGGAGGAAAGCAGGGTTTGAGACTTGAAAATTCTGAAGTCCGAAATCACAAAGGAGATCACATCCGTTGATTTATGAGGGACAGATATGGTCTATAGATTTGGAAAGAGCAGATCTAAACCGTCAGTTCAGACAACACCGTCGAAATTGGGAAATTGACGATCCCGTAGCATTGTGGGGATAGAAGTTTTGTGAACTTTAAAACATTGAGAGTAATGACCTCATGTGACCACATGATTGCGAGTGTAGCCAAAGGTCGTTGATTGAGGAGGANGCGTCGAAGAACCAGAACAGAGGAATGCCAGGAGGGTGAGAAGAATTTATTTTCAAGAAATCCTTTGAACTGAGTTATCGAAATCCCCGAATTCAAGGAGTGCATGGGAAGTCAAAATCATTTAAGGATCGAGATAAGAAGGGATAGAACATTTCATAACTGTTGACGAGATACAAGATTCAGAATCATAATAGGATCAAAGTTCGATACCTTTGAAGAGTGATAAATCTTCTAAGTCAGAAGAAACCAGAAGCTCGGGAGGAGGAGAGATAGTGGTCGTTGGATCACAGTGAAAAGGATCAATAGCCATCAGATCAAAGAAAGGTGCACAAGCCTTAGATCTTCGCACATGTAGGAGAGAGAACTTAACAAATTTCTGAAGTCCCAAAGTAGTTTGGGATTGTCTGTCATCAAGGAAGACAGGTGGTGCAAGATCCACAGTTCCAGAAGTTTGTGGACAAAGAGGAGGGGAAAATAGCTGAAGTAGGATCCTGATTGTTGATCACCAAGAGATACGTGTCATCTGACCAACAACTTCAAGAAATATATCCGATATTTTTTCAGTTGAGACTTGAAACTCCCAAAGCACGAATAGCCAAGAGCCTTCAATTTGTGAGTGGACACTTGTCAACAGATCGTGAGCTCCGGGTAAATTGCATTGGGGTTTAAGTTGAGAGTTGATATTCCTGAACCCTAAAGAGCCGAAGGAGATCTGGACCATATAATCTACATGGATACGTGGAAACATATCGTGGGCTTCGATAAAAGTCCTTAAGTAACTCATAGTCGTCAGATCAGAAGAGACGTGGCATAAATCTATGAACTTTGGGTAAAGTCCCTAAGTAACCCTCAACCGTCTGATTCAGTAGGACGCGTGGTAGAATCCTGTGTACTTAGAGGGGAAGTGCAGTTTGATATTTGATATCTCAGAAGTCTAGAGACCCGAAGGAGATCTCGACCATTGATCGAGAGAGGGGCCAAAAGACTATTGATCTAGTTGAAAGGTAAAACACCCGAAGTAGAAGCAGGGTCGTTGATTGAGGAGGACAGGTGTCTATAGATTGTCAACTCTGGAAGATTGACATACGGAGGAAAGAAGGGTTTGAGACTTGAAAATTCTGAAGTCCGAAATCACAAAGGAGATCACATCCGTTGATTTATGAGGGACAGATATGGTCTATAGATTTGGAAAGAGCAGATCTAAACTGTCAGTTCAGACAACACCGTCGAAATTGGGAAATTGACGATCCCGTAGCATTGTGGGGATAGAAGTTTTGTGAGCTTTAAAACATTGAGAGTAATGACCTCATGTGACCACATGATTGCGAGTGTAGCCAAAGGTCGTTGATTGAGGAGGACAGGTGTTTGCAGATCTTCAACTCCGGAAGATTGACATACGAAGGAAAGTAGGGTTTGACACTTGAAAATTCCAAAGTCTGAAATCACGAAGGAGATCACATTCATTGATTTATGAGGGACATATGTGGTTCGTAGATTTGGAAAGGTTAGATCTAAATCGTCAGTTCAGACAACACCATCAAGATTGGGAAATTGAAGGTCCTATAGCATTATGAGGACAAAAGTTGCATGAACTTTAAAACGTTGAGGGCGATGACCTCATGTGACCATGTGATTGCGGGTGCAGCTAAAGGCGGTTTGATATCAAACTACTTTTCAGCCTACAATTCTCCTCAAGCCTCCACTTGTCCTCTTACCAAAACCACGATCTGGATTGCGAATACCACCTGATGCAGCCCCCCTACTCCCCTGTAGGGCTACATGACCTCCCAGTCAATGATATTTGATTCTTGAGTCAAATGACCCTCTAAAACCTTAGTGGTCCCCTTTTGTATCTAAACATAGGCCCTTTCGGCTCCCTGGTGTAGGTCTTATGGTACCCGCATCCTTCCCTTTCTCTCTTCTATGAAATCTCAGAGTACTGGGCATTAGCTCATTTTCTGATAATCCCCCTCTTGATATGACCTTGGATGATGTCCTCATGTGACCACACAATTGTGGGCACGGCCAAAGGAGGTTTGATATCAAATTAATTTTTGGCTCGCAATTCTCCTCGAGCCTCCACATGGTTTTGGAAGGTGTAGGAAGATGTTCCTAGACTACCTTCTCCAAACAAGTTGTAGTTCGTGTTTGGCCCGACGGGTGGCTTGAAAGCACCATCAAGTGAGGGGGATGAAAGAGGTATATTACCTCCACCATAATGGATAGCATTATAGGAGGCTGAGGTGCCCCCCATGAACCCTTTCAAGGGAGTATTTGAGCTCCCTGCCCCTAGACCCCTGGTATGTGGGGTGGATTAGGTAAGGATGGAGTTCATATCAAATATGGGCATCCCATATGAAAATCTAGGGCTCGTCGCACTCTATGTGAGTGGAGCAGTGGTCGTCATCAATGATGGAATCATACCACTACCAAAAGTAGAGGTGGTCAAGACCATGGTGGCTCGAGCTGACGAAGGTGGTTTAGGAGGTGAAATACCCCCAATGGTGGTAGTTGTTGAGGGAGTGGGAGGACTCTTGGACAAACTATCATCATTTTCTTCCATAGTTTCTTGCAAGACTATCTAGCGCTCGTGAGGTGTTACTCTTGGAGGGACAACTTGTACCAAGATTGGTGCCAACAAGTCAGTGATCAGCAGGTTGGTTGTCTCTAGATCTTCCGCTCCAAAGTCAGAAATAGTGAGTTCCTGATGTAGGAGCATCACCTCCAAAGTCAAATACGCAAGCGTGGAGGCACATATATGACATCTCAACATGACAGAGCTTCAAATCGGCATTTAACTCAAAAGTAAATCGAGTTGTTGAGATATTTTTGGAACAGCATTTTTAAATATGTCGTGTTTGTAAAGTCATATAGGACTGTAAGGAGTTGTAGATATAGAGTGTTGAATCTTATCTAGCAATAACTGTTAGTTATTGTAATAGGGAAAAGTAGGTAACTGCTATGACTTGATAGGATAGGCTGTAAACAGGACGAGAGAGCTCGTGGAGCGAGTCCTTAGATAGTTTTTTGTTACATTGTAAAAGTATTATGAGATAGGAAGATAGAGAGTAGAGCATAATAGAGTAGAAGAAAGACACAATGGAGAACTGCAAGATATGTAATTTGTTTCATTAATGAATAGAATAGACAAAATTGTCACAAATCTTGGACTGTGTTCATTTAAATGTGTGATTGAATGAATATTGCATTCTGTGTATGTCATTCATTTCATTTTTTTCATGTATGATTGTTCGAGAAGTTGATCATATGAGTTCGTGACGAAACTGGATAGTTTCAATTGTTTCTCTTCTAAAGCTCGTATGCAAGGTGTGCATCTCAAATGAAAGGAGTGTGTCGAATGAGTCTCGGATTGACTTAGAAGAGTTCAAAGAGAGAGAAAAGGAAGCTTATACCATGTGAAAGGAGTGCACAGCATCAAGGAACAAATAAGCATCAAAGAACCAGAACAGAGGAATGCCAGGAGGGTGAGAAGAATTTATTTTCAAGAAATCCTTTGAACTGAGTTATCGAAATCCTCGAATTCAAGGAGTGCATGGGAAGTCAAAATAATTTAAGGATCGAGCTAAGAATGGATAGAACATTTCATAACTATTGACGAGATACAAGAGTCAGAATCATAGGAGGATCAAAGTTTGAGACCTTTGAAGAGTGATAAATCTTCTAAGTCGGAAGAAACCAGAAGCTCAGGAGGAGGATAGATAGTGGTCGTTGGATCACAGTGAAAACGATCAATAGCCATCAGATCAAAGAAAGGTGCATGAGCCTTAGATCTTCGCACACGCAGGAGAGAGAACTTAACAAATTTCTGAAGTCCCAAAGTAGTTTGGGACTGTCCGTCGTCAAGGAAGACAGGTGGTGCAAGATCCACAGTTCCAGAAGTTTGTGGATGAAGAGGAGGTGAAATAGCTGAAGTAGGATCCTGATTGTTGATCACCAATAGATACGTGTCATCTTAACAACAGCTTCAAGAAATATATCCGATATTTTTTCAGTTGAGACTTGAAACTCCCGAAGCACGAATAGCCAAGAGCCTTCGATCTGTGAGTGGACACTTGTCAATAGATTGTGAGCTCCAGGTAAATTGCATTGGGGTTTAAGTTGAGAGTTGATATTCCCGCACCCCGAAGAGCCAAAGGAGATCTGGACCATCCAATCTAGAGGGATACGTGGAAATATATTGTGGTCTCTAAGAAAAGTCCTGAAGTAACTCATAGTCGTTATATTAGAAGAGACGTGGCATAAATCTATGAACTTTGGGTAAAGTCCCTAAGTAACCCTCAATCGTCTGATTTAGTAGGACGAGTGGTAGAATCATGTGTACTTAGAGGGGAAGTGAAGTTTGATATTTGATATCTCAGAAGTCTAGAGACCCGAAGGAGATCTCGACCTTTGATCGAGAGAGGGGCCAAAAGACTATTGATCTAGTTGAAAGGTAAAACACCTGAAGTAGAAGCAGGGTCGTTGATTGAGGAGGACAGGTGTCTGTAGATCGTCAACTCTGGAAGATTGACATACAGAGGAAAGCAGGGTTTGAGACTTGAAAAGTATGAAGTCTGAAATCATGAAGGAGATCACATCCATTGATTTATGAGGGACAGATATGGTCTATAGATTTGGAAAGAGAAGATCTAAACCATCAGTTTAGACAACACCGTCAAAATTGGGAAATTGACGATCCCATGGCATTGTGGTGACATAATTTTTGTGAACTTTAAAAGATTGAGGGAAATGACCTCATGTGACCACATGATTGCGAGCGTAGCCAAAGGTCATTGATTAAGGAGGACAGGTGTTTGCATATCTTCAACTCTGGAAGATTGACATACGAAGGAAAGCAAGGTTTGACACTTGAAAATTCCAAAGTCCGAAATCACGAAGGAGATCACATTCATTGATTTATGAGGGACATATATGGTTCGTAGATTTGGAAAGGGAATATCTAAACCGTCAGTTTAGACAACACCATCAAGATTGGGAAATTGAAAGTCATGTAGCATTATGGGGACAAAAGTTGTGTGAACTTTAAAACGTTGAGGGCGATGACCTCATGTGACCACATGATTGTGGGTACAGCTAAAGGCAGTTTGATATCAAACTACTTTTCATCCCACAATTCTCCTCGAGCCTCCACTTGTCCTCTTGCCAAAACCAAGGTCTGGATTGTGAATACCACCTGATGCAGCCCCCCTACTCCCCTGTAGGGCTACATGACCTCTCAGTCAAGGATCTTTGATTCTTGAATCAAATGACCCTCTGAAACCTTAGTGGTCCCCTTTTGTATCTAAATATAGGCCCTTTCGGCTCCTTGGTGTAGGTCTTATGGTACCTGCAACCTTCCCTTTCACTCTTCTATGAAATCTCAAAGTACTAGGCATTAGCTCATTTTCTGATAATCCCCCTCTTGATATGACCTTGGGTGATGTCCTCATGTGACCACGTGATTATGGGCATGGCCAAAGGAGGTTTGATATAAAATTACTTTTTGGCTCACAATTCCCCTCGAGCCTCCACATGTCCACTTTCCAAAACCCGTAGTTCACAGATTTATGCCACGTCTCTTCTGATCTGACGACTATGAGTTACTTCGGGACTTTCCATGAAGTCCACGATCTGTCTCCACGTATCCCTATGGATCAAATGGTCTAGATCTCCTTCAGCTCTTCAGGGTTTGGGAATCTCAACTCTCAAATGAAACCCCAATGCAATTTACCTCGAGCTCACGATCTGTTGACAAGTTTCAACTCACAAATCGACGGCTCTCGGTTATTCTCGCTTCGGGATTTTCAAGTCTCAACTGAAAAAATCTCGAATAGATTTCCCAAAGTTGTTGGTCTGCTGACATGTATCTCCTAGCGATCAATGGTCAGGATCCTACTTCAGCTATTTCACCTCCTCTTCATCCACAAACTTCTGGAACTGTGGATCTTGCGCCACCTGTCTTCCTTGACGATGGACGGTTCCAAACTACTTCAGGACTTTGGAAATTTGGTAAGTTCTCTCTCCTGTATGTGTGAATCTCTAAGGCTCATGCACCTTTCTTTGATCAGAAGTTTGTTGATCCTTTTCACTGTGATCCAACGGGCACTGTTGCTCCTCCTCTTGAGCTTCTGATTTCTTCCAACTTAGAAGATTTATCAGTCTTCAAAGGTATCGACTTTTGATCCTCCTATGAGTCTAACTCTTGGATCTCGTCAACACTTGTGAAAAGTGCCATCCCTTCTGAGCTTGATCCTTAAAGGATTTCGACTTGCAATGCACTCCTTACATTCAGGGATTTTGATAACTCAGTTTGAAGGATTTCTTGAAAAGAAATTATTCTCATCCTCATGGCATTCCTCTATTCTTTTTCTTCGATGCTTAGTCATTCCTTGACAATGTGCACTCCTTGCACTTGGTCTAAGTTTCCTTCTCTCTCTCTCTCTAAACTCTTTTGCTTCAATCTAAGACTCATTCGATGCACTCCTTGTTTTCGAGATGCACACCTTGCATATGAGTTTCAAAAGAGAAACAATTGAAACTATCCATTTTCGTCACGAACTCATACAATCAACTTCTCAAACAATCATACATGAACGAAATGAAATGAATGACATACACAAAATGCAATATTCATTCATTCACACATTTAAATGAACACAGTCCAAGATTTGGGACAATTTTGTCTATTCTATTCATTCATGAAACAAATTACATATATTGCAGTTCTCCACTGCATCTTTCTTCTACTCTATTCTTCTCTACTCTCTATCTTCCTATCTCATAGTACTTTTACAATGTAACAACAAACTATCTAAGGATTGGCTCCACGAGCTCTCTTATCCTGTCTGCAACCTATCCTATCAAGTCATAGCGGTTACCTACTTTGCCATATTAAAATAACTAATAGTTATTTCCAGATAAGAGTCAACACTTTATATCTGCAACTCCTTATAGTCCTATACAACTTTAAAAACACGGCATATTTAAAAATGTTGTTCCAAAAATATCTCAAAATCTCGATTTACTTCTAAGTTAAATGCTGATTTGAAACTTTGTCATGTTGAGATGTCATATATGTGCCTCCACGCTTGCGTATTTGAATTTGGAGGCAATGATCCTACATCAATTCCTCTGGATTCGAGTAATCTCCTCTCAGGGATGGCTCGGGCATAGTTTCCCGTTGTTCGATCGCCTCAAATTACCCTTGTTGGTTAAGTCTTCACCATAACGGTGGCGGTGTTGGCTCCCATGTAACCAACGGCAGGCCTTGAAGCCTTCACGAATGGAGGAGCTCTTGATATTCCACTTTGTGAAAATATTAATGATAGATTAAGGCTTTAACTAACGTCAAAAACCAAGAACACACTAGAAAATTTCCTACAAGATAAACCAAGCAAACCACTATCTAGTTGGAAGAACAGTTACGCTAGCCAACACTAGAGAAACTTACCAGTGCAAGTGAAACTCGAACATGGAAGCACCCTTTAGGTATACTCTGCAAAGTGTGGCCCGACATCTACCCTAGGTACCATGGTATTCCCCCACAGTCACTTTTGTAAGTCCCTAAAATAAAGACAACTAAGATGTCAACTCACAACAGTCATCGAGTAGGTACATTCAACAGTCGGGTGGACCGCAATGAGCAGGATAACAAGTCTGAAACCCACCAAGGGGATCGAAAGCAATTTCTTCAGAAGACAATTGAGGATATCGAACAAATTCAAGGTCCATGAAGCTCCGTAGGAAATTTCAAAAGATAGTATCCCACGACAGATCCTCAATACGCGCTCCCCACTACGTTTGGTCTGGCTTTGGAGGGTTTATCTCCACTGCCTTTCCTTACGTGACCTCATGTTTATCCCCTATGTTAGAGGGGGGTCCTAGATAACTTTCACATCACTGGACTTTTACACTCCCTAGCTCTGACTCCAATGTTTGTTTATAAGCCTTGAAGAGTTTCCTCTGCAACCTAATTCAAGGCTCTAACCCTAAACTAGTTGATTGACCCTACAAACATAAAAGTCTAATTAATTTTATCTAGCATTCATTTTAAATGGCTTGTTTTAACTCAAAGGATATGGCAGTGAAACTAGTGATGTGTATGAGAGACGAAAAGAGGAGAAGTAAACGAAACTGAAAGAAAAATTACTTCTAGTTAACAATAAATATTTGCAACTAACTCTTTAAATAAAATTTTCATAACTAACTCTTTTCAAGATCTTTAAAAGGAAGACACAAAATCAAATTTCACTCGACTATGAGCTACTTAAGTTCTAAGATATTAGTAAAGAACTTAAAAATTGAACTATTTTTCCTTTCAAGTAAAATAACTACCCTAACTACTTTACCAAACTAAGAAATAAAAAATCATTTTTCCTTTTTTTTTTGTAAATGCTTCAAACAAGAAAAACTTGAAATAAATCTATTATTTTTTTCTTTAAAGCAAATGAAAGGGGGTAAAAGAACCATCAAACAAGACTGAAACTAACCTCTGGCTTACTGCAGATCGCAGGGAGTCACTAAAGACACCAAACAGGTTGATCAAAAACTCAAAGACTCTCCTAAAAACCCTTTCGAAGTAAACACAAGAAATCTTCAAAAGACAAGCAAACTAACATCTAACCCAGGCTTTGACTATAAAAACAGAGGCTTTGAACTCTGTCAAGAGACCCTGAGAATGAAATACCTCAATTAACGAAGAGGTTGACTGCCTCTTCTTAAAAGAAAATCCCTTGAACTAGGTACGCTATTGATGCTTAAGCAGCCTATGTATGTACGTGGGTTGTTTATAAA
>JZKD02S0899985.1:203060-252930 GCA_000966675.3 Picea glauca
ATCGGGAACTCCATTGACATCATTGGAAAAGACTATGGAGCTGGCAAAGTCCATGGAGGAGATGACTCTGCAAGGAACAGAGATCAATAGGCTGAAAATGCAGGTTGAAAGTCTCTAGGAACTCAAGTCTTCCTTCCAAACAAGATACAATGTTGAGAGACAAGTGTCAGAGAAGCTTAAGTAGGAAATACAACAGCTCCATAAACAAACAGTGGCAGGAAAGACATTAGCAGAGGCTAAGGAAAATATCTGGACAGACATCTCTAATTCCATAAAGGAGATTTGGTCCATGGTGCAAATCATGTTTGAACAACATGATCTGGTGCTAAAGAGCAGGTAGGTCATTGACAGGATAAGAAGAGAACTGGATGAAATGCCCTCAGCAACTAATGAGATCATCAAGTTTCTGAATTCAAAAACCAAGGAAGAGCTTGAAGAACTGAAAGTTGAAGATAGAACAGAGACTATCCTCAAAGAAAAAAGAGTGTTGACTAAAAGAGGATTAATGTTGCAGTTGGAGGAGAAAGCTCAGAACATGGACATTGGAGTTCAGAGATGTTTTAACAAGCTTGAAGCCTTACAGAAAAAGGGCCTTCCTGGCCTACTTGTCCTAAATGATAAATTGATGACTTTATCTTATTATAAGAAAAATATTGCCACCATGGCCAAAGATAGTTCCAAGTTTTCAAGGATACAGAGTAGCATCGCAAGCAAAGCATTCTTGGAGACTTTGCAGCCTGACCTCAACATACAGCACAAAATCAAGTACATTTTCCTCACCAAGCTGACTTTTTCTAAGTACATTGAGATGGATGAAATCTACCATCGGCTATTGAAAGTTACCATCCCAAGCACGCAAATATGGGATGAGTTGTGCGAATTGATTGAGTAAAAGTAAAGGTCGCGTCCAACTCAGCGTCTAGCACAGTCAAAGTCATCTGAATGACTCACCAACGGTCTTCCCCAAAATCAGCATGAGAGATTTGACACATCATCATCAGTTACTTCATTTCTGCATCTTGTTAGCTAGTTAGTTAGACTCAGAGTCTACCATGTCCTGATCATTAATGACAGGGTCGTTTGTAACTTTGACTATAAATATTTAAAACTTAGAAGTATTGAGGGTTGATATTTACACCCAAGCAAGTTGTAATCGTTGTAGTTTGTATCAAGAGGTTATTCCAGTAATACAAAGAGACATTTCATAGGATTCATGTGTGTTAGTTGTTGGTGAAGTTTCCTTTGTCTTTGTAAAAAAAAATTCTTTCTCAGTTATCATATTGTTTTTCTAAGTTAAAGTTGTAGAATTTTCCATTGGGTACTTTGTTCCTAATCTTTTACATATTTAAATGTTTTCTTTCTGATGTTACAACAAAGAAATTCTTAAATGCTTTTTTGTTCTAACTGATATCTCACCTTTTTCAGCGATACATCATTTTTATTCCTAAAGAATCCAGTAGTTGCACTATCTTGCCCTGTAAAACGAATCTTATAAAAACTGTCTTTGGCCTCCATATTTTTAAAAACAGACCCCATATCCCAATGGAAGCATAAATGATATTCATCCATTTTATTTAAAAACAATACAAACAACTCGGTTCTATTCTTTTTTAACTAGCCTAAAATATGGAAAATCCAAACAAATCTAAAACTTACAGAGAGATCCCTCTCTGAAATTGGTAGGGTTAGCTCCCAGTTTCAAGGTGGTTGGTTAAGGTTACCTCTAAATTTATTCTTGCCTCACAACAACCTCTAGGAATTTACAGAGTGATAACATAAATGGAGACGATACTGGGGAAGAACTAAACAAACTTTCCACCCCTTGATTTCTTTCCCCTAGACAAAGATAACTTTATTTCTGAAAGAATCACAAACCCTAAATATTATCTGGAAATAATGTTCAAAGGTTGTTAAATTTTGTATATAATAGTTAAAATCTCCAAAAGAAAAATAAAATCAACAGTTCTGGCTCCCAAAAGAATTTTTACTAGATGTCATCCTAACCCAGAACCTGCAATTGCAATAGATAATCCTGAAAGATTACTCAGGAAGAAAAGTACTGTAGAGATTTCAAAGAGTAACAGCCCACTTCTAAGGTCCCTTTCCATCCCATAGAATTTAGTTGTTCTTCAAGATCTTGAATCTGATATATCCTTTCAACCAAGTCTTTTTAGGATAAAATCTGACAGTTTTGTCAGTAAAACGGTCTTAGATCAAACCATATCCTGAAATACTCTCTCCCAGAGTTGAAGTTGATCAATATTTTCGCCCTCGGCCTGATAAGATTGAAGACCTAGTTGTGAATCTTGGTCAAGCCTTTGACAAACTCCATCTTCAGCAGTTCGTCGAACCTCATGTTTTAACTATTGCTGCATTTTTTGTTAAACCTAAATCATGTCACTCCATTCCTCCAAGCCTTTCATCTTCTATAGCTTCAGCCACTACCTCCTTTGTCTCACAAGTTGTTGTTCAGCCTCCTCCACTAATCATGGCAGCGAGATATGCTCCATTGGTCTTGGTTTCTCCTTTACATGACATGCCTCAATATTATCAAACCAGACTCCCTCAGTTTGATAGTACTGGTCCTCTGAATGCACAACAAAATGTCGACAAAATGAACGATTATTTTGACCCGTAGGAAGTAGATGAAGTTGTTGTGTAGATGAGATTATTTGCACAAAGTCTGACTGGAGAAGTCAAAAAGTGGTTCAAAACCTTGCGTCCTGCTACCATTACTGACATTGTTGTCTTACATCGAACTTTCCTTGATAGGTCGGAGGTAAAGAAAAATCCTCTCCAGATCCTGTCAGAGTATGAGAACATCAAAAGGAACCAAGGAGAGACAGTGTAGGAGTATTGCACTCGTTTCAATAATCTATACAATGTTATCCCTACTGATATAAAACTACCACAAGGTTTGGCATTAATAAAATTCCCTAATGGCTTTGACGCTGACATGCCATATTAGTTAAGGGAAAGAAATGCAACAACTCTGGAAGACATGCAAAGAAGTGTCATCGGTGTGGAAGAAAATCCTTTGGCCAGAAGGGTCAGGCAAGGAATAGAAAAGAGGGTCACCATCAAAAAAGAACCTTCAACTTCTTCATCTGATGCCAAATTAGATTCTCTCTCCAGAGCTATGGAGAAAATGATGGAGAGACTCACCATAACCGATAGGAACCCACCTAGGGAGAACAAAGTTTCCCCTCAAATTAGAAACCCAAACTTCAAAAGAAATCCACCTCAGATCAGGCAGAGAGATCCTAGAGATCAAAGGGAACAGAGAGGACCTGATCAGCAGATTAAACCATGTCTCCAAGAGAATTATCTCGATGATGGGGAGGAAGTAATTGAGGAGTTTGATGATACTCATATAAACCTAATGGGTGATCATGATCATGATCATGGATCCATTTTTCTCACCCAGGAAGAGCACGAAATCTTTCTCCTTTCACAAATAGAGGTACATAAAGAAGCTGAGAAAGCAAAACAGCAAGCCTTTGAGAATGCTATAATGGAGGTTCACAGGTAGTATAACCTGTGGAGCAAGAAGGCATACGAGAACTCTCCGAAGAAGGCTACTGAAACCAAGAAAACCTCATAAAACCATCCCAAGAAATTCCCTAGGCGAAATAATGTTGAATCTCCTGCGCAAAAAAATCTAGAAATTCTTAAAAGAGCAAGTCGAACTAAAGATTCATCAATCATTCAAAAAAGTGCACCTAGCCATAGAGCTTCTACTGATAAATCAGAAGTACAGACCTTAAACAAAGCCATCGCTCCTTTCATCCTTGAAGGGGAACTAGCTAAATTGAAGATTCACATTCCCCTCTCCGAGATGATGAACAAGAACTCCTACAGGTCTCAGGTGATAAAAGCTTCAAGCATCAAACCCAATATAGGTACCAAAGCTTTGAATGTTGGATCTATACATCACTCTGACATAGTAAACCTTGCCAATGATCAACCTGAGCTCCTGTTTGGTCCTGAAGTTGACGGTCAAACTGATAATGGTGCCATGGCCCCTTTTGACATCAGCCTAAACATCCACGATTTGATATTACACAACACTATGATGGATTCTGGTGCCTCCCACAACCTAATGCCCAAAGCCATGATGGAAAAGTTGGGACTCGAGGTCACCAGACCCTACAAAGATTTGCATTCTTTCGACTCCAGCAAAGTCAAATATATAGGCCTGATTAAAGACTTATGCATCACCTTGGCTCAAATCCCAACAAAAAGTATGGTGATGGATATCATCATTGCAAATATTCCCCCCAAGCATGATATGTTGCTAGCAAGATTTTGGGGAGATAAATTAAGAGGAACCCTGCAGCTAGATATGTCTTACACCACCATTCCGGTTTTCGGACAACAGAGAAGACTGTACAGGGAAACATTGATGAAGTATATGGTCAGTAGTGAGGAAAAGCCACACAATTACCCACTATATTCCGCACACTCTGATCTAGACTCTTTTATTCTATACAATGATGGTGACTTTGAAGAACAAATCACACTACTGGAAGATGATGCACTTGATCAGAAGGATGATAAAGCAGTTATCGAAGTAAGAAATCCCATGATTGAAGAGAATGAGGAGTTGCCAACAAATTTCTGGAGCATGGACTTCGATGGTGTTGTGAGTAAAGAAGGAGATGGAGCCGGAGTTTGGTTGCATAACCACAGGTCAAAGTATTCTAAGAATCATTCATACAAGCTGAACTTCCAATGTACTAACAACATAGCCGAGTACGAGGCTTTGATTCTTGGCCTGAAATTATTGAAGAAAGTTGGTGCCAAGCAGATAATGGTAAGGGGTGATTTTGAATTGATTATCAAGCAAATCAAAGGTGAGTATGCAGCAAAACACCCCAGACTTAGAGCCTATAGGAATGTTGTTTTAGATGCTCTTCAATGCTTTACTGAGATTGACTTGCAGGTAATGCCTNAGAGTGATAACATAAATGGAGACGATACTGGGGAAGAACTAAACAAACTTTCCACCCCTTGATTTCTTTCCCCTAGACAAAGATAACTTTATTTCTGAAAGAATCACAAACCCTAAATATTATCTGGAAATAATGTTCAAAGGTTGTTAAATTTTGTATATAATAGTTAAAATCTCCAAAAGAAAAATAAAATCAACAGTTCTGGCTCCCAAAAGAATTTTTACTAGATGTCATCCTAACCCAGAACCTGCAATTGCAATAGATAATCCTGAAAGATTACTCAGGAAGAAAAGTACTGTAGAGATTTCAAAGAGTAACAGCCCACTTCTAAGGTCCCTTTCCATCCCATAGAATTTAGTTGTTCTTCAAGATCTTGAATCTGATATATCCTTTCAACCAAGTCTTTTTAGGATAAAATCTGACAGTTTTGTCAGTAAAACGGTCTTAGATCAAACCATATCCTGAAATACTCTCTCCCAGAGTTGAAGTTGATCAATATTTTCGCCCTCGGCCTGATAAGATTGAAGACCTAGTTGTGAATCTTGGTCAAGCCTTTGACAAACTCCATCTTCAGCAGTTCGTCGAACCTCATGTTTTAACTATTGCTGCATTTTTTGTTAAACCTAAATCATGTCACTCCATTCCTCCAAGCCTTTCATCTTCTATAGCTTCAGCCACTACCTCCTTTGTCTCACAAGTTGTTGTTCAGCCTCCTCCACTAATCATGGCAGCGAGATATGCTCCATTGGTCTTGGTTGCTCCTTTACATGACATGCCTAAATATTATCAAACCAGACTCCCTCAGTTTGATAGTACTGGTCCTCTGAATGCACAACAACATGTCGACAAAATGAACGATTATTTTGACCCGTAGGAAGTAGATGAAGTTGTTGTGTAGATGAGATTATTTGCACAAAGTCTGACTGGAGAAGTCAAAAAGTGGTTCAAAACCTTACGTCCTGCTACCATTACTGACATTGTTGTCTTACATCGAACTTTCCTTGATAGGTCAGAGGTAAATAAAAATCCTCTCCAGATCCTGTCAGAGTATGAGAACATCAGAAGGAACCAAGGAGAGACAGTGTAGGATTATTGCACTCGTTTCAATAATCTATACAATGTTATCCATACTGATATAAAACCACCACAAGGTTTGGCATTAATAAAATTCCCTAATGGCTTTGACGCTGACATGTCATATTAGTTAAGGGAAATAAATGCAACAACTCTGGAAGACATGCAAAGAAGTGTCGTCAGTGTGGAAGAAAATCCTTTGGCCAGAAGGGTCAGGCAAGGAATAGAAAAGAGGGTCACCATCAAAAAAGAACCTTCCACTTCTTCATCTGATGCCAAATTAGATTCTCTCTCCAGAGCTATGGAGAAAATGATGGAGAGACTCACCATAACCGACAGGAACCCACCTAGGGAGAACAAAGTTTCCCCTCAAATTAGAAACCCAAACTTCAGAAGAAATCCACCTTAGATCAGGCAGAGAGATCCTAGAGATCAAAGGGAACAGAGAGGACCTGATCAGCAGATTAAACCATGTCTCCAAGAGAATTATCTCGATGATGGGGAGGAAGTAATTGAGGATTTTGATGATATTCATATAAACCTAATGGGTGATCATGATCACGATCATGGATCCATTTTTCTCACCCAGGAAGAGCACGAAATCTTTCTCCTTTCACAAATAGAGGTACATAAAGAAGCTGAGAAAGCAAAACAGCAATCCTTTGAGAATGCTATAATGGAGGTTCACAGGTAGTATAACCTGTGGAGCAAGAAGGCATACGAGAACTCTCCGAAGAAGGCTACTGAAACCAAGAAAACCTCATAAAACCCTCCCAAGAAAGTCCCTAAGCGAAATAATGTTGAATCTCCTGTGCAAAAAAATCTAGAAATTCTTAAAAGAGCAAGTCGAACTAAAGATTCATCAATCATTCAAACAAGTGAACCTAGCCATAGAGATTCTACTGATAAATCAGAAGTACAGACCTTAAACAAAGCCATCGCTCCTTTCATCCTTGAAGGGGAACTAGCTAAATTGAAGATTCACATTCCCCTCTCCGAGATGATGAACAAAAACGCCTACAGGTCTCAGGTGATAAAAGCTTCAAGCATCAAACCCAATATAGGTACCAAAGCTTTGAATGTTGGATCTATACATCACTCTGACATAGTAAACCTTGCCAATGATCAACCTGAGCTCCTGTTTGGTCCTGAAGTTGACGGTCAAACTGATAATGGTGCCATGGCCCCTTTTGACATCAGCCTAAACATCCACGATTTGATATTACACAACACTATGATGGATTCTGGTGCCTCCCACAACCTAATGCCCAAAGCCATGATGGAAAAGTTGGGACTCGAGGTCACCAGACCCTACAAAGATTTGCATTCTTTCGACTCCAGCAAAGTCAAATATATAGGCCTGATTAAAGACTTATGCATCACCTTGGCTCAAATCCCAACAAAAAGTATGGTGATGGATATCATCATTGCAAATATTCCCCCCAAGCATGATATGTTGCTAGCAAGATTTTGGGGAGATAAATTAAGAGGAACCCTGCAGCTAGATATGTCTTACACCACCATTCCGGTTTTCGGACAACAGAGAAGACTGTACAGGGAAACATTGATGAAGTATATGGTCAGTAGTGAGGAAAAGCCACACAATTACCCACTATATTCCGCACACTCTGATCTAGACTCTTTTATTCTATACAATGATGGTGACTTTGAAGAACAAATCACACTACTGGAAGATGATGCACTTGATCAGAAGGATGATAAAGCAGTTATCGAAGTAAGAAATCCCATGATTGAAGAGAATGAGGAGTTGCCAACAAATTTCTGGAGCATGGACTTCGATGGTGTTGTGAGTAAAGAAGGAGATGGAGCCGGAGTTTGGTTGCATAACCACAGGTCAAAGTATTCTAAGAATCATTCATACAAGCTGAACTTCCAATGTACTAACAACATAGCCGAGTACGAGGCTTTGATTCTTGGCCTGAAATTATTGAAGAAAGTTGGTGCCAAGCAGATAATGGTAAGGGGTGATTTTGAATTGATTATCAAGCAAATCAAAGGTGAGTATGCAGCAAAACACCCCAGACTTAGAGCCTATAGGAATGTTGTTTTAGATGCTCTTCAATGCTTTACTGAGATTGACTTGCAGGTAATGCCTAGGGGACAAAATATACTTGCAGATGGGMTGGCTACATCGGTAGCTACATGTAAAATTCCTTTTCATCCCACTCRCAAGTACACAGTGGAGGTGAAGTGCAGACCGACTATTCCTGACAACATCRGATATTGGCAGGTRTTTGGAAATGACAATCAGATCAAAGATTTTCTACAATGTAAGAATGATTTCGAATGTACAAACATAGATTTAGAAAATGATGATGAATTTGTAAATAAATCTGTTTTCGAGAATGGTAGTGTAAATAAAATATATGTTGAATAATTTAATGAAAATGATGTAGATTCTAATATTCTGTAGTTGACAAATAATGTGCTACCTAGAGGTTTAGTTCTGTTGGAAGACTTGTTTGATTTTAATGACGTTCATAAAAAACCAAAAATTGAAGCTAGTGGTAAGGAGGTCGAAGAATGCAACATAGGAACAGAAGAACAACCCAAGATTATAAAACTTTCTAAATCTCTACCCCCTGAGAAAAAACGCAAATACATCGAACATTTTAAGGAATACCTAGATGTTTTTGCCTGGGGTTATGAGGACTTAAAATCCTACGACACGAGTATCATACAATATCGCATTCAAATAAAAGAAGAACACAAACCATTCAGACAGAAACTTAGGAGAATTAATCCCAAGTTACTTCCCCTAATAAAGAAAGAAATCAAAAAGATGTATGATGCAAAGATTATAGTCTGCTTGAGATTTTCCAAATGGGTTTCTAACCTAGTTCCCACTAGGAAGAAAACTGGTGATATCAGACTTTGCATAGATTTCATAAATCTGAACAAAGTCTCCCTCAAAGACAATTACCCTTTGCCCAAAATGACCACATATTACACAATGTGGTTGGATCCAGTAGGATCTCCTTATTAGATGGTTTCTCTGGTTACAACCAAGTTTTGGTCCATCTAGAAGATCAAGAGAAGACAGTTTTTACCACTCCCTGGGGAACCTTCATGTATGTGAAGATGCCTTTTGGTCTGATGAACGTTGGGGCTACTTTTCAAAGAACGATGGGAATTGATTTTGTGGATGAGACTGGGAGATTTATAGTCATTTATCTAGATGATGTAACTATTTACTCCAAATATGACGAGGAACACTTGCTCCACCTCAGACGTGTATTTGAGAAGTGCAGGAAATTTGGGATTTCATTAAATCCTAAGAAAATCCTTTTCAGGTTAGAGGAAGGTAAACTACTGGGACACATAATCTCAAAATACGGAATTAAAATAGATCCCAGTAGGATAGAAGCCATCTAGAAGGTGGAACACCCTAGGAATATCAAAGAACTGCAATCTTTCATTGGCAAAATAAATTTCCTTAGAAGATTCATACCAAACTTGGCCAAACTTCTCAGGAATATCACTAATATGTTGAAAAAATACACAAAAATCAAATGTAATGTCAAGTCCAAACAGTCATTCGAGCAGGTGAAACATGCTCTCACCCAAGCCCCAGTTATGATTAGCCCAGACTATACCAAAGACTTTCGTCTTTTCTCCTTCACATATGAACACACCGCAGCTATGTTATTGCAGAAAAATAGTGAAGGGTACTAATAACCCATAGTGTTTTTTCAGCAAATCTTTAAGAGATGTTGATTTGAACTATAACATAATGGAGAAGCAGTCCTTCGCTCTTGTGAAATCCATAAAGGAATTTAGAGTCTATATTCTCCATTCTCACACGATTGCGTATGTCCCAAACATAGTGGTTAAGGATATCCTAACCCAGGATAATCCGGATGGTAGAAGAGGAAAATGGATTGCAGTTATTTGGGAGTACAAAATTGAAATAAAACCTACTAAACTGATCAAAGGACAGGGTCTAGCCAAACTAATGGCTGATTCTAATTTTCATGATTTAGATATTAATTTTTTGGTTGCAGCAGACGGACCAGAAGAGTAGGCAACTCCAAACATAAAAGAGGTATTCTTAAACTCCCCTTGGTACACAGACCTCATTTTTGTACTCCAAAATTTACAAGCTCCTCCAGGTTTGACTAAGACCAAAGATAGATTTGTTAAATTGAAAGAATTGAAATTTTGTATTTTAGAAAACAATCTCTATTGGAAAGATCCTAGTGGTATCTTGCTTAATTGCATGTTAAAAGACGAAGCTGACAAAGTTCTTCAAGATTTTCATGCAAGAGACTGTGGTGGACACCTGAGATGGAAGACCATCGCTAATAAGATTATGAGAGATAGTTTTTACTGGCCTACTCTATTCGCTGACGTCCACTAGAAGGTTACTTCTTGCCACAAGTGCCAGATTTTTGAAGGTAAAAGGAAGCTTCTACCACTCCCTATGAAACCCATTTCTATTGAATCTCCTTTCCAACAATGGGGCCTAGAATTCATTGGTGAAATCCATCCACCCTCCTTGGGCCAACACAAGTGGATACTCATGGCCACAGAATACTTCACCAAGTGGATCGAGGTTGTACCATGCAGGCAAGCTACTGACTCTGTCAACATCAAGCTTTTAGAAACTAACATTTTGTCTCATTTTGGATGCCCCAAAAAAATTATAGCTGACAATGCAGAGGATTTCGGATCCAAAAGGCTCATAGATTTTTGTAATCAATATTGCATTACTCTGGGACATTCAACAGCTTATTATCCGCAAGAAAATGGGATAGATGAGTCTTCTAACAAAAATCTGGTGAACATTCTCAGAAAGACACTGTAAGAAAACAAGAAATCATGGCATAATAGGTTGGTTTTCGCACTCTAGGATGACAGAATAAGCACCAAAAGAGCAATTGGTATGTCTCCATACCAGTTGGTGTATGGCACCGAGGTCGTTTTTCCCCTTTCATTAGGAGTTTTGGTCATGAAACTATTGCAAGAAACACAAGAAGAACCAAATGATGTCCAGCGAAGGATAAATCAAATGATCCACCTAATGCAGTCCAGAGAAGAAGTTTACAATAGAACTCAAGTGATCCAGGAAATATAAAAAAGATTTATGACAAGAGAACCAAAGAGGATAACTTTGAATTGGGTGATCTTGTTTTGAGATGGGACTCCAGAAATGAAGATAAAGGTAAACATGGAAAGTTTGATAGCCTGTGGAAGGGTCCTTACACCATTCAGGCCTTTAGAGGAAATAATGCTTTCCTACTTGCTAATAGTGATGGATCAGACCTGCCAGGGGGGCCTATAAATGGCAGGATGTTGAAACATTACTTGCCACCTTAGTAGAAAGATCACCATTCCCTTTCATTGTATATATCGATACTTTTACAATTATTTTGTGTGTAGGTGCTTTTGTTCAGGTGTTTGAAGCCCGCAGATAAGCCCCTAAGACACTAAATAATGTCATCAAAATTTTCAAAACAAAGCAAGTCAGATAACGAAAGAAGATCTAGAGGAATTTTTTTCAAGACAACAAGAAATAGGATTCTTGGCATCTCGCAAGGAGGATACCATCCCCAGGTGGAGCCATTGTTATAACCCTATAATTTATAGGATCAACTGTTGATTGTAATTTTGTTCCTTTAGTGTTTTTGACTTGCAGATATTGTTGCATTCTACAAAAGAAAAAAGAAAGAAAAGAAAAGAAATCAGAAAAACAAAAAGAGGGCATAAAAGAAAAAGGATAAAGCCCCATGAATTGATAATGACTTGATCCATATAGTTTAAGCATGGCCAAGTCATTTAAATTTAAGTATTTAGGATTAGTGAATAAGCTTGGCTATAATGTCTAATCTTAGCCAAGTAAATTAGTATTAGTGAATAAATTTGGCCAAACAGTCTAATCTTGGTCAAATAACCCCAGGGTAGAGTATTTTCTTAGCCCAGTAGTTTAAGTTGGGCTAAAGGTGCAAAGGAGTAGGTTAGGACATAGGTTAGTTAGTTTCTCTTCAATAAATTGTGTAAGATGATCGATGAAAAATTCAAAATTTTGATGGTGAAATGTTTTTTCCAACCCCATGGTGACAAAAGAAAGGGGGGTAGCGCGCAAAACCCATAAAAATGTCATTAAGCCTAAGTTTGGCCTCATATATTGAAACATGCCCCAGATATTAAAGATCGGGCCTAGATCTACAACTAAGATGTTGGCACCCAAATCTATGGTTCTGATGAGTTTTCGAACCCCCCGACCGTTCTACCTTTAATGGTGGGGGGGGGTCCAAAAAGGTGATTAAATTGTGTGCTCAGATCTACGGTCATCCCATCAGCGCGCAAATGGGTGGTCCACAGGAGATTCTGGACCCCCCTGACCATTCTACCTTTAACGGTGGGGGGAGGGGGTCTGACATGATGGTTAAATAACGCGCTCAAAAAAACGGCTGATCTAGTTTTTCTCATATCAACGGTCAGCAAGGGATCACGGACCCCCCCAACCTTTCTACCTTTAACAGCAGGGGGGGTCCGGAATGAAGCAGCGTCTGGGTGGGCCCCATCCCTATGTGGCATCATCTCATTGCATCTTACCTCCCTGCTCCAAACATTTTTCCGACTCACCATCATCATCCAGAGATATCACATCCCAAAACCACCCTTTGAAAGTTCTATGTGATGACCCCATCAGCATGTCCCATTCATCTAACCATTACGGGTCATATCTTTTCGTTCATCCCCAAATCACCATTCTGCACGTCAACCAGATACACATGTCAGACGTCTTTCACCCTACCCTCTCACGCTCTAAAGGACCCGTTAACCATTTATTATTGGCCACATACCCATTGTTCACCTGACCTATCCTTTTTCGACCAACGAATAGCCCTTCACTAAATTCCAACCCTATTTCGGCCATTCGCATTTCACTCACACTCCCTACCTATTAGAGAATCATTTTTCTTTGCCTCTGCAACATCTCATCCTGAGATAGATTTCACCTACTAACGTTTGTTTAGTGTGAAGGTACCAATGGAAGACAATGGCACCCAAAAGTAAAAAGTTAAACGTAGAGGAAAATCCTTTCCTCCCACCTCCTATTGATCTCGACCAGATCCCATTAGCAAACAAAGACTATTTAATCTCATAAACTAGGTCCGATTCGACTTTGTTGAGCTACAGTCGTGGTTTAAAGACACCTTCGTCGATCAGAGCGATGAAATTCAGCTCTGGGAGTCAGGTTTCCCCCTGTATCTTTTTCCCCAAGTCCATCATTTTCCTAAATTCTCCCTCAAATGCCAAGTGCACTACCTCCTTGATCAGAGAGCCATAGTATCTTCATCTCGAGAAACTTTTTTCCTTATTACACCCGAAGCCATTGATCAGATGATGCAGGTGCCTAGAGTCGAACCCCGTTCTCCTCTCACAATTGAAATATTGACCGAAATGTATCATAACCTATATTTTCCCCCAAAGAGCACAAATATTTGAGCTATTCCTCCCACAAGATGCCCAATTTCCTAAGAAGAATCCTCCCTATCATTCCTCCATATTTTCCGAAAAGGGAAACCATATCATCTCCACACTATGTTGTTTGCTCAGTTATTTCTCAGATGAATGGGTGGATGAACCTATCCTAGGATTCCTATCCATTTTCTCTGTTGAAGAGAAAGTTGTCACCCAGTTTGATTTCAACAGTTTTTTAGCCGAAAACCTGCACGGGCAACTGGCAAATTTCCCTACAGAAGGCATGTTCAGGTATTCTTCAATACTGGCCTACATGTTTATGTTCTATCGAGCAGACAAATTTCCCTTTCTCATGCAGAAAATGGACAAGGACGGAAAACCACAAGCAGTAATTTTATGGACGTCATTGCTCAAAAGAAACTCCACTCAATTCAGTTTCAAACGGTTCATCGAGTTGTTTTATCACCCAGTAGTCAGCATGCTCAGTGGAAGACCAGAACCAAGGATAAATGAGGAGATCCAAAGATTTCTGCACCTTTTGGATCTCACAAAGACCAGGGACTGGTTCCTTTATCAGAATCACACCGAGATCAGAGTGTATGGGTGTGAACTAGATCCATATAAATTGCCCAAGTATGTGTCTGTTTGAATATTTTCACTAGACTATATTCATCAGATGATAAATTCAAATAACATTCATTTTGTGTCTCTGAAGAAAAAACATCAAATGAGGATTAAAGGGAAAATAGGACCGTTTATCTGCAACAATCGAGCTGCTAAGGAAGAGGCAAATAAACTATTAAAGGAAATGAAATTCGGCACCAGTTTCATTTGGAATTATGATCCAAGTGGGATCATTACAAAGATGAGAACCAAAAATAAAAGTTCACCTTATGCTCACACCCTCAAACCAAAAATTGAAAAGTATGTGAACCAGACAGAGTGGGAGGCAAATACTCTGGTAGATACTGAACAGCAGGAAGCTCCTTCAATTCCTTTTTCACAGACTACCACTCCACAGATACCAAAGGAAAAAAGGCCAAGAAAGGATACCTCTCCTTCAATCACTAAGGTATCAGCAGAAGATTTTCAGGTATATAGCAAAAGACCCAAAACCACTCATGTTATTCACAGGTCTGGTGAGGAAGAGCCTTACTCTGCCAAAGTGTTTGAGGGAAAACATCAAGTGGTGTCCACTCCTTCTTCAAAGAAGCAAACGGATATAGCTATGACCACCCAAACTTCACAAGGAGCTGTACCCCTAAGCATTTTCGAAAAATATGACATGATTAAAAAGAAGAACCAAATGTTGACCAACAGCACTTACGCTTAGTTCTGGAAGCAAACCTCCACAGAACAACATAGACTGTTGTCATATTTTGACACAGAGAAAGGAAGAATGCATCTTGCATTTCTACAAGCACAGGTGCCTCAACCTAAGGAGATCACAAACTACAAAAGCTCAACCATTGTTTTTGACACCAAACAAGTCCATCCAAATGATCAGATGGATTTGCAGAGACAGACTGGAGAAATGGTTTTCTCCACATTTGCACATGCTTCCTCTACAGCAGCAAAGTTACAGGTATCTCTAAACAATGTTCAGACCCAATTGAATTTGGAAAAGATATCCTCTTTTGCAAAGGATAACAGAATAATATCTTTAGAGGAGTTGGTGCTCAAGATTGGGTATGATCCCTCAAATGTAAAAGCAGTGGAGGAGATGATAAAGAAAAATAATGCTGACATTGCATCTCTGATAAAACAGTTGAAATTGCCACCAATAGAGGATTCATAAGCTAAAGAAATAGTTGAGGCAGAAGATGAGAAAGAGGAATGGTTGAAGCTAACCATGCATCAGAATGCACAGATAAAGGAAATGGAGGCAGAATTGGAAAGGTTATTGAAAGAGAAGTAGAAATCAACCCCAATGGAAGTTATTCCATTTAGTGAAGTTCCCCTGGCAGAAGTCATTATAGCAGTTGTGCCAACGACCACTACAGTAGAAATTCCATCACCAACTCCATTGATAGCATTGGAAAAGACTGTGGAGCTGGCAAAGTCCATGGAGGAGATGACTCTACAAGGAACAGAGATCAATAGGATAAAAATGGAGGTTGAAAGTCTCCAGGAACTCACGTCTTCCTTCCAAACAAGATACAATGTTGAGAGACAAGCGTCGAAGAAGCTTAAGCAGGAAATACAGCAGCTCTAGAAACAAATAGTGGCAGGAAAGACATTAGCAGAGGCTAAGTAAAATATCTGGACAGACATCTCCAATTCCATAAAGGATATTTAGCCCATGGTGCAAATCATGTTTGAACAACATGATCTGGTGCTAAAGAGAAGACAGTCCATTGACAGGATAAGAAGAGAACTGGATGAAATGCCCTCAGTAGCTAACGAGATCATCAAGTTTCTAAATTCAAAAACCAAGGAAGAGCTTAAAGAAATTAAAGTTGAAGATAGAACAGAGACTATCCTCGAAGTAAAAAGAGTATTGACTAAAAGAGGATTAATGTTGCAGTTGGAGGAGAAAGCTCAGAACATGGACATTGGAGTTCAGAGATGTTTTAACAAGCTTGAAGCCTTACAAAAAAAGGGCCTTCCTGGCCTACTTGTCCTAAATGATAAATTGATGACTTTATCTGATTATAAGCAAAAGATTGCCACCATGGCCAAAGACAGTTCCAAGTTTTCATGGATACCAGGCAGCATTGTGGGCAAAGCGTTCTTGGAGACTTTGCAGCCTGACCTCAGCATATAGTAAAAAATCAAGTACATTTTCCTCACCAAGCTGACTTTTGCTAAGTACACTGAGATGGATGAAATCTACCACCATCTATTGAAAGTTACCATCCAAAGCATGCAAATATGGGATGAGTTGTGCGAATTGATTGAGTAAAAGTAATGGTCTCGTCCAACTCAGCGTCCAGCACAGTCAAATTCATCTAAATGACTCACCAATGGTCTTCCCCAAAATCAGCATGAGAGATTCGACACATCATCATCAGTTACTACATTTTTGCATCTTGTTAGCTAGTTAGTTAGAATCAGAGTCTGCTACGTCCTGATCATTAATGACAGGGTCGTTTGTAACTTTGATTATAAATATTTCAAACTTAGAAGTATTGAGGGTTGATATTTACACCCAAGCAAGTTGTAATCGTTGTAATTTGTATCAAGAGGTTATTCTAGTAATACAAAGAGACATTTCACAGGATTCCTGCGTGTTAGGTGTTGGTGAAGTTTCCTCTGTCTTCGTAAAAAGTTTTTCTTTCTCAGTTATCATATGGTTTTTATAATCTAATCTTTAAAAGAAGTTAAATTTGCAGAATTTGTCATTGTGTACTCTGTTCCTAATCTTTTACGGATTTAAATGTTTTCTTTCTGATGTTACAACAAATAAATTCTTAAAAAAAAAATTGTTCTAACTGATATCTCACCTTTTCAGCAATACATCATTTTTATTCCTAAAGAATCCAGCAGTTGCACTATCTTTCCCTGTAAAACGAATCTTATAAAAATTGTCTTTGGCCTCCATCTTTTTAAAAACAGACCCCATAGCCCAATGGAAGCGTAAATCATATTCATCCATTTTATTTAAAAACAATACAAGCAACTCGGTTCTATTCTTTTTTAACTAGCCTAAAATCTGGAAAATCCAAACAAATCTAAAACTTACAGAGAGATCCCTCTCTGAAACTGGTAGGGCTAGCTCCCAATTTCGAAGTGGTTGGTTAAGGTTACCTCTGATAAATTTCTTCTTGCCTCACAACAACCTCTAGAAATTTATAAATTGATAACAAAGCCCATACGAATGATGATGTGGTAGGAAAGACAAAAACCTTTAATAAACTTTATAAGACCATAACTTTGTCCTCGAAGCTCGAAATTGAGCAAGATTATAGTGATTGGAAATATCTCGACAATCAAAATGCCTTTTTCATCTCAAAAGTGGATTGATATTTGTACTTGAAGAGGAAAAAATTTAATACCCCACCTTCTTCATGATACTTAAGGGGTTAGGTATGTGACACAATACTTGTTAGGGGAACTTTTTATTATCGTCATTGATTTGACATAGAAAACACCTTTTATATTTTGTTTTACACATTCAAGTAAACATTATAATCTTTCTCTATAGCAATGATGTCTATCAAATCTATCTCTTAATGTAGATGAGGGAAAAGGTAGAAATAAACTTAATGGAAAGAGTTTCCTTGAACTTTTACTTAATCTTAATAGATAAAAAATTTAAGTCATAAACATACTACTAAATTTCCTACCTAATATATTTTCATAGTTTCAACCATCATGCCAACATAACCTATCTATATCTAAGAGGATAAATACTCTTCTATATTGTTTCCTTATGTCAGTTGTGGAGCTTGATTATATTCTCGATTAATAGCTTTGTTTCAGCTGTGTTTGGATCCCATTTCTTGATGGGGGGGAGGGGGCATGTGGGGGCAATTTCCCCCCCACTATTTTNGGGGGTCCAAAAAGGTGATTAAATTGTGTGCTCAGATCTACGGTCATCCTATCAGCGCGCAAATGGGTGGTCCATGGGAGATTCTGGACCCCCCTGACCATTCTACCTTTAACGGTGGGGGGAGGGGGTCTGACATGATGGTTAAATAACGCGCTCAAAACAACGGATGATCTAGTTTTTCTCATATCAACGGTCAGCAAGGGATCACAGACCCCCCCAACCTTTCTACCTTTAACAGCAGGGGGGGTCCGGAATGAAGCAGCGTCTGGGTGGGCCCCATCCCTATGTGGCATCATCTCATTGCATCTTACCTCCCTGCTCCAAACATTTTTCCGACTCACCATCATCATCCAGAGATATCACATCCCAAAACCACCCTTTGCAAGTTCTATGTGATGACCCTGTCAGCATGTCCCATCCATCTAACCATTACGGGTCATATCTTTTCGTTCATCCCCAAATCACCATTCTGCACGTCAACCAAATACACGTGTCAGACGTATTTCACCCTACCCTCTCACGCTCTAAAGGACCCGTTAACCATTTATTATTGGCCACATACCCATTGTTCACCTGACCTATCCTTTTTCGACCAACGGATAGCCCTTCACTAAATTCCAACCCTATTTCGGCCATTCGCATTTCACTCACACTCCCTACCTATCAGAGAATCATTTTTCTTTTCCTCTGCAACATCTCATCTAGAGATAGATTTCACCTACTAACGTTTGTTTAGTGTGCAGGTACCAATGGAAGACAATGGCGCCCAGAAGTAAAAAGTTAAACGTAGAGGAAAATCCTTTCCTCCCACCTTCTATCGATCTCGACCAGATCCCATTAGCAGACAAAGACTATTTAATCTCAGAAACTAGGTCTGATTCGACTTTGTTGAGCTACAGTCGTGGTTTAAAGACACCTTCGTCGATCAGAGCGATGAAATTCAGCTCTGGGAGTCAGGTTTCCCCCTGTATCTTTTTCCCCAAGTCCATCATTTTCCTAAATTCTCCCTCAAATGCCAAGTGCACTACCTCCTTGATCAGAGAGCCATAGTATCTTCATCTCGAGAAACTTTTTTCCTTATTACACCCGAAGCCATTGATCAGATGATGCAGGTGCCTAGAGTCGAACCCCGTTCTCCTCTCACAATTGAAATATTGACCGAAATGTATCATAACCTATATTTTCCCCCAAAGAGCACAAATATTTGAGCTATTCCTCCCACAAGATGCCCAATTTCCTAAGAAGAATCCTCCCTATCATTCCTCCATATTTTCCGAAAAGGGAAACCATATCATCTCCACACTATGTTGTTTGCTCAGTTATTTCTCAGATGAATGGGTGGATGAACCTATCCTAGGATTCCTATCCATTTTCTCTGTTGAAGAGAAAGTTGTCACCCAGTTTGATTTCAACAGTTTTTTAGCCGAAAACCTGCACGGGCAACTGGCAAATTTCCCTACAGAAGGCATGTTCAGGTATTCTTCAATACTGGCCTACATGTTTATGTTCTATCGAGCAGACAAATTTCCCTTTCTCATGCAGAAAATGGACAAGGACGGAAAACCACAAGCAGTAATTTTATGGACGTCATTGCTCAAAAGAAACTCCACTCAATTCAGTTTCAAACGGTTCATCGAGTTGTTTTATCACCCAGTAGTCAGCATGCTCAGTGGAAGACCAGAACCAAGGATAAATGAGGAGATCCAAAGATTTCTGCACCTTTTGGATCTCACAAAGACCAGGGACTGGTTCCTTTATCAGAATCACACCGAGATCAGAGTGTATGGGTGTGAACTAGATCCATATAAATTGCCCAAGTATGTGTCTGTTTGAATATTTTCACTAGACTATATTCATCAGATGATAAATTCAAATAACATTCATTTTGTGTCTCTGAAGAAAAAACATCAAATGAGGATTAAAGGGAAAATAGGACCGTTTATCTGCAACAATCGAGCTGCTAAGGAAGAGGCAAATAAACTATTAAAGGAAATGAAATTCGGCACCAGTTTCATTTGGAATTATGATCCAAGTGGGATCATTACAAAGATGAGAACCAAAAATAAAAGTTCACCTTATGCTCACACCCTCAAACCAAAAATTGAAAAGTATGTGAACCAGACAGAGTGGGAGGCAAATACTCTGGTAGATACTGAACAGCAGGAAGCTCCTTCAATTCCTTTTTCACAGACTACCACTCCACAGATACCAAAGGAAAAAAGGCCAAGAAAGGATACCTCTCCTTCAATCACTAAGGTATCAGCAGAAGATTTTCAGGTATATAGCAAAAGACCCAAAACCACTCATGTTATTCACAGGTCTGGTGAGGAAGAGCCTTACTCTGCCAAAGTGTTTGAGGGAAAACATCAAGTGGTGTCCACTCCTTCTTCAAAGAAGCAAACGGATATAGCTATGACCACCCAAACTTCACAAGGAGCTGTACCCCTAAGCATTTTCGAAAAATATGACATGATTAAAAAGAAGAACCAAATGTTGACCAACAGCACTTACGCTTAGTTCTGGAAGCAAACCTCCACAGAACAACATAGACTGTTGTCATATTTTGACACAGAGAAAGGAAGAATGCATCTTGCATTTCTACAAGCACAGGTGCCTCAACCTAAGGAGATCACAAACTACAAAAGCTCAACCATTGTTTTTGACACCAAACAAGTCCATCCAAATGATCAGATGGATTTGCAGAGACAGACTGGAGAAATGGTTTTCTCCACATTTGCACATGCTTCCTCTACAGCAGCAAAGTTACAGGTATCTCTAAACAATGTTCAGACCCAATTGAATTTGGAAAAGATATCCTCTTTTGCAAAGGATAACAGAATAATATCTTTAGAGGAGTTGGTGCTCAAGATTGGGTATGATCCCTCAAATGTAAAAGCAGTGGAGGAGATGATAAAGAAAAATAATGCTGACATTGCATCTCTGATAAAACAGTTGAAATTGCCACCAATAGAGGATTCATAAGCTAAAGAAATAGTTGAGGCAGAAGATGAGAAAGAGGAATGGTTGAAGCTAACCATGCATCAGAATGCACAGATAAAGGAAATGGAGGCAGAATTGGAAAGGTTATTGAAAGAGAAGTAGAAATCAACCCCAATGGAAGTTATTCCATTTAGTGAAGTTCCCCTGGCAGAAGTCATTATAGCAGTTGTGCCAACGACCACTACAGTAGAAATTCCATCACCAACTCCATTGATAGCATTGGAAAAGACTGTGGAGCTGGCAAAGTCCATGGAGGAGATGACTCTACAAGGAACAGAGATCAATAGGATAAAAATGGAGGTTGAAAGTCTCCAGGAACTCACGTCTTCCTTCCAAACAAGATACAATGTTGAGAGACAAGCGTCGAAGAAGCTTAAGCAGGAAATACAGCAGCTCTAGAAACAAATAGTGGCAGGAAAGACATTAGCAGAGGCTAAGTAAAATATCTGGACAGACATCTCCAATTCCATAAAGGATATTTAGCCCATGGTGCAAATCATGTTTGAACAACATGATCTGGTGCTAAAGAGAAGACAGTCCATTGACAGGATAAGAAGAGAACTGGATGAAATGCCCTCAGTAGCTAACGAGATCATCAAGTTTCTAAATTCAAAAACCAAGGAAGAGCTTAAAGAAATTAAAGTTGAAGATAGAACAGAGACTATCCTCGAAGTAAAAAGAGTATTGACTAAAAGAGGATTAATGTTGCAGTTGGAGGAGAAAGCTCAGAACATGGACATTGGAGTTCAGAGATGTTTTAACAAGCTTGAAGCCTTACAAAAAAAGGGCCTTCCTGGCCTACTTGTCCTAAATGATAAATTGATGACTTTATCTGATTATAAGCAAAAGATTGCCACCATGGCCAAAGACAGTTCCAAGTTTTCATGGATACCAGGCAGCATTGTGGGCAAAGCGTTCTTGGAGACTTTGCAGCCTGACCTCAGCATATAGTAAAAAATCAAGTACATTTTCCTCACCAAGCTGACTTTTGCTAAGTACACTGAGATGGATGAAATCTACCACCATCTATTGAAAGTTACCATCCAAAGCATGCAAATATGGGATGAGTTGTGCGAATTGATTGAGTAAAAGTAATGGTCTCGTCCAACTCAGCGTCCAGCACAGTCAAATTCATCTAAATGACTCACCAATGGTCTTCCCCAAAATCAGCATGAGAGATTCGACACATCATCATCAGTTACTACATTTTTGCATCTTGTTAGCTAGTTAGTTAGAATCAGAGTCTGCTACGTCCTGATCATTAATGACAGGGTCGTTTGTAACTTTGATTATAAATATTTCAAACTTAGAAGTATTGAGGGTTGATATTTACACCCAAGCAAGTTGTAATCGTTGTAATTTGTATCAAGAGGTTATTCTAGTAATACAAAGAGACATTTCACAGGATTCCTGCGTGTTAGGTGTTGGTGAAGTTTCCTCTGTCTTCGTAAAAAGTTTTTCTTTCTCAGTTATCATATGGTTTTTATAATCTAATCTTTAAAAGAAGTTAAATTTGCAGAATTTGTCATTGTGTACTCTGTTCCTAATCTTTTACGGATTTAAATGTTTTCTTTCTGATGTTACAACAAATAAATTCTTAAAAAAAAAATTGTTCTAACTGATATCTCACCTTTTCAGCAATACATCATTTTTATTCCTAAAGAATCCAGCAGTTGCACTATCTTTCCCTGTAAAACGAATCTTATAAAAATTGTCTTTGGCCTCCATCTTTTTAAAAACAGACCCCATAGCCCAATGGAAGCGTAAATCATATTCATCCATTTTATTTAAAAACAATACAAGCAACTCGGTTCTATTCTTTTTTAACTAGCCTAAAATCTGGAAAATCCAAACAAATCTAAAACTTACAGAGAGATCCCTCTCTGAAACTGGTAGGGCTAGCTCCCAATTTCGAAGTGGTTGGTTAAGGTTACCTCTGATAAATTTCTTCTTGCCTCACAACAACCTCTAGAAATTTATAAATTGATAACAAAGCCCATACGAATGATGATGTGGTAGGAAAGACAAAAACCTTTAATAAACTTTATAAGACCATAACTTTGTCCTCGAAGCTCGAAATTGAGCAAGATTATAGTGATTGGAAATATCTCGACAATCAAAATGCCTTTTTCATCTCAAAAGTGGATTGATATTTGTACTTGAAGAGGAAAAAATTTAATACCCCACCTTCTTCATGATACTTAAGGGGTTAGGTATGTGACACAATACTTGTTAGGGGAACTTTTTATTATCGTCATTGATTTGACATAGAAAACACCTTTTATATTTTGTTTTACACATTCAAGTAAACATTATAATCTTTCTCTATAGCAATGATGTCTATCAAATCTATCTCTTAATGTAGATGAGGGAAAAGGTAGAAATAAACTTAATGGAAAGAGTTTCCTTGAACTTTTACTTAATCTTAATAGATAAAAAATTTAAGTCATAAACATACTACTAAATTTCCTACCTAATATATTTTCATAGTTTCAACCATCATGCCAACATAACCTATCTATATCTAAGAGGATAAATACTCTTCTATATTGTTTCCTTATGTCAGTTGTGGAGCTTGATTATATTCTCGATTAATAGCTTTGTTTCAGCTGTGTTTGGATCCCATTTCTTGATGGGGGGGAGGGGGCATGTGGGGGCAATTTCCCCCCCACTATTTTNCGTCATTCCTATCATCCCACTTGGCTTTCTTATCAGCATCAGTGGATTCTTTTTCCTTTCCCAAGGTAATCTGGTACAAGCCTTTACTTCTTAATAAATCTTCCATATGAGATTTCCATTGGAAGTAGTTGTTCCTGGTAAGCAAGACAGTACTTGTAGAATCCATATTAAATATGCAGGTAATGTGGATTTAAAAACTGAAACTGATGATCTAGATGGAAAGAGCTCAAAAAGTTATGCAGTTTAAAAAAAAAACAGCACTGAAAATGAACTTCTGATGTTAGAGTTATGCCCTTTTTAAAAAAGGCACAATCGGTAACCAAATGACCACGTGATTATGTAAGTTGTTTTATGAAGTGACCCACTTTTATAAAGAGAAGTGGGGATCACTTTTACAATGAAGTTACTTTATAACAGAAAAGTTGCATGCAAAATAAATAACTCTAAANTAAAATATTAAATCTACTTAGAGTGATTCACTTTTATACTTGAAGTGAAATACACTTTACAATTTTAGTATGAACTTTTTCAAAAAAAGGTAACAAAAGAGAGACTTGAACTCAAGACCTCTTACTTAATAAGAAAAATTTTAACCAAATGATCTAGAAAAACATATTGTAATGTTCAGAAGGAGGATTTTTATTGTTGTTGTTGTTGAAGACAGTCTTGGAGAGCGTGCTCAAAAAAACTATTTTCACACAAGAAAAAAATTTCGCTTCTCAATGACAACAAGGCTTAGTTCTCGGTTAGCTTACCCGAAAGATGCACCTTTTCTTATCTATTTCTTATTTTCCAAGATCGCATAGGGTGCGGGGAAAAGAGAATACGCAGATATAAAAGAGTAGCAACCCAGAAATAAATAAAACAAAACCGAAATAAAACCAAAATACTACTCTGCAAAAAAAATTTAAAAAATGTGTATTCAATCTTTATACCTCCGGATCTGACTCTAATGGTCATATATTGGGAAAACGGAAACCTTTTCGAGTGAAAAAAAAAGTTTTCCTAACTGAAACGAGCACTCAGGACGCAATGGAACAGTCCTCGCAGCCCATAAATGTACAGAAATGATAGAAAATGGAGATGAGGCAACTCAGCTTCACGATCTTGATCTACAACAGGAGCGAGTCTTCAAATAGGCTCTGATACCATGTTCGACAACACAGGTATTCCAATAGAGGACGAACACCTTCAGTAACCACTCACATAACCAAATCAAATATCAACACACCAATGTTTTCACGTGGTAAAACCTCTACGGGGAAACATCCACGGCCCCAGCCAATGCAGCCACTTGGAGCAGTTTTTTAATGCAAAGAAAAATATTACAGAGAGATTTTACAAGAGAGTTTCTCACAATCGATCATCGAAAAATGAACCTCCATGCTCTTTAAATAGAGATCATGGACCAATAGGGTGCTAAGCCATGGATCAATGGTTGTTAAGATCGAGGAGAGTATGAACCATTGGATCACTCTATGTCGGGAACATATCGTGACCATCGGATTTCCTAACTACAAATGCATACTAATGCATACTAAAGAAACACACTAGAANCGTCATTCCTATCATCCCACTTGGCTTTCTTATCAGCATCAGTGGATTCTTTTTCCTTTCCCAAGGTAATCTGGTACAAGCCTTTACTTCTTAATAAATCTTCCATATGAGATTTTCATTGGAAGTAGTTGTTCCTGGTAATCAAGACAGTACTTGTAGAATCCATATTAAATATGCAGGTAATGTGGATTTAAAAATTGAAACTGATGATCTGGATGGAAAGAGCTCGAAAAGTTATGTAGTTTAAAAAAAAACAGCACTGAAAATGAACTTCTGATGTTAGAGTTATGCCCTTTTTAAAAAAGGCACAATCGGTAACCAAATGACCACGTGATTATGTAAGTTGTTTTATGAAGTGACCCACTTTTATAAAGAGAAGTGGGGATCACTTTTACAATGAAGTTACTTTATAACAGAAAAGTTGCATGCAAAATAAATAACTCTAAANTAAAATATTAAATCTACTTAGAGTGATTCACTTTTATACTTGAAGTGAAATACACTTTACAATTTTAGTATGAACTTTTTCAAAAAAAGGTAACAAAAGAGAGACTTGAACTCAAGACCTCTTACTTAATAAGGCAACTTTTAACCAAATGATCTAGAAAAACATATTGTAATGTTCAGAAGGAGGATTTTTATTGTTGTTGTTGTTGAAGACAGCCTTGGAGAGCGTGCTCAAAAAAACTATTTTCACACAAGAAAAAAATTCCGCTTCTCAATGACAACAAGGGTTAGTTCTCGGTTAGCTTACCCGGAAGATGCACCTTTTCTTATCTATTTCTTATTTTCCAAGATCGCATAGGGTGCGGAGAAAAGATAATACGCAGATCTAAAAGAGTAGCAACCCAGAAATAAATAAAACAAAACCAAAATAAAACCAAAATACTACTCTGCAAAAAAAATTTAAAAAATGTGTATTCAATCTTTATACCTCCGGATCTGACTCTAATGGTCATATATTGGGAAAATGGAAACCTTTTCGAGTGAAAAAAAAAAGTTTTCCTAACTGAAACGAGCACTCAGGACGCAATCGAACAGTCCTCTCAGCCCATAAATGTACAGAAATGATAGAAAATGGAGATGAGGCAACTCAGCTTCACGATCTTGATCTACAACAGGAGCGAGTCTTCAAATAGGCTCTGATACCATGTTCGACAACNATCACTCTATGTCGGGAACATATCGTGACCATCGGATTTCCTAACTACAAATGCATACTAATGCATACTAAAGAAACACACTAGAAAACACACTTTTACCTAACGACACAATAGAGAAAGTAGATCTTACTAACTCCTAAGTGTCTAAATATCCTAACAGGGGGATTTAGGGGCAGCGCCCCCGAAGCGAAATTTTGGAAAAAATTGCCTTGTGAAATAATGTAATATCATAGTCAATCTGGACCGTTCATTATAAGGTCGCAGATATGGCGGTAGAAGTTATGTTAGGTATTTTTTCCCTAGAGGGAAACCCTCTTTTATGAGGGAATTTTATTGTGGTTGTGCGTGATAGTGAATATTGTATTCTGAGAGAGGAGATTGTGAGAGAAAGAAGAGGAAGTTACAGTGGGTGTGTTGTAGGTTGTATCCCTTCATTTGCTGGAAAATAATAAAGGAAGGACCTGGAACTTTCTTTGGTGGACGTATCCCACACTGGGTGAACCGTGTATATCTATGTATCTATTGTATTATGTATATTATGTGTTTTATTTCTGCATTTGTTTTATTTTATTGATATGTGGTCCTATTTTTCTAACACCTTGAATTCATTTGAAAGTGTAATTAACAGTGGAATGGAGATCGCCATATCCTAAACGTGGAAGTTCCATATTGTAAGAGCTTGATAACCCATGTGAACCTCAACAATTATGATCTTATTGTAGGGATTTCACCCTCTACTCCCCGCTTATATACAAAAAAGGGGAATATGTTTTTCTATAAAAGGTAGAATTACCCATTAATTACTTACATAGTTTTATTCTTTTGAATACATATTGCTTAATGTTTCATCCATTCAATTTACAATGTTGAGTAACCAACACAAACAATGCATCCATCAAGTTGAAACCTATGTGGTAACAAGGTGGTTGAACTCATTGCCTGCACATGTTTCTTCTAGGAATTTCTTTACTCTTGTCTTAAAATGGAAGCAATAAAATATTCTCATATTTAGATTTGTTTCCCAACTTTTTTAGTTGAGTTCATTGAGTTCATTTACAGCTAGTTTCTTCTCTAAATGAATTAGTATGACTCACTTTATAACTAATTCCTTCTCACAATGAACTAATGTGACTTCATTTACATGGGAGTTATTCTCAAAACAAAATGGTGTGACTTTATTTACCACTAAGTTCTCTAATTAGAACTTATAAATTAACTCCCATACTCTTCTAGTGACTTTTCTTACAACTATTTCCTTCTCTAAACAAACTAGTGTGACTCCATTTACGACTGAGTTCTTCTCTAAATGAATTGGTGTGACTTCGTTTACCACTAAGTTATATTCTAAACAAATTGGCACCAAGAAATTTTCTCTCGGTATTTTCTAATAAATTTGTCACAACTAATTCCTTCTCCAAATGAACACATGTGACTTCATTCTTGTCTAAAAGAACTAGTACTTGGGAATTGTCATCCAATATTTTCTCCCATGTCTTCATTCCTTCCTAATAAAAGATTTGGGACTTAGTTAAATCACTTTATCATTAACTACTTTGAATTTTATAACACATAATCATACTTATGAAATGGATCTTAAGCCTCTATGGAAGTTTATGAATACTTATGAGAAAACTTATAGAAGGTAACGTATTTTGAAGAGATCTATAAACATAATTGGACACAAGTTAAATTTTAATTTCATGAGGAATGCTACACTCACTAATTGTCCTTCAATTTACTATATAATATATCTTATCTCCCAACACTCTTTGCAAACCAAGAATGTTTCCATTTTTAGGTTAAACAGACATATAATTATAATGAGACAATCAAACAAGTAATTCCAATTCGAGTGTTTAAACTCTAGATGACTATGGCATATTAGCCCAACTCTTCTAGGTTATTATACCATTAAATGGGGGTTTTATAAAGAAACTTATGTAAAAGAGAAGGCTTTCAAGATCTTTGACTATCTTGTGTACTTATATGTAGTTTTATTTCCTAACTCATAACCCACAATTTTAAGGTGGTTATACCAATCCTAAGAAACAAAAGCTTCCAACAACTTCCTCGCTTTATGAATTATGTTTTCAGGAATTCTCGTTAAGGTTTTGTTTGAGTGTAAATTTTATTGCAATTAATTATATAAATACATTGCATTGAATATAAGAGGATGGCCTTTTGGTTTTGACAACTTGTGGTTCAAGGAGTGGCATCTCATTGTAATCAACATGGTTCATTATATACAAAACAATCTTGCAGTTTGTAAGGTTGAAGATAGATTCATTTCCTTTGGATGACACCATGCATCATAACAATAGACAACCCATGAATTCCATAACATCAAAGGCATAACATCTTATATACATCTCTCGTACCAAGTGATTTTTTCATAACAAATCAACATATTCATACAAATTCTATTTATCATTTAAATCATAATCATCCATATATGACTTGTTCCTTAATCAAACATTTAACCATCTAAGGCACATAAACAATTTTATATTTTAGTATGAGTATCTAGGCCTTGTGAATACATCTATCTTCCAACATAATAGAAATAACGATTGTGAGTAAAATGGAGAGTTCATAACTATTGAGAAATGTAGCTTGAGTAGGAGCTTTGTGCACAAGTTAGGTGTGAATGTGTGAGAAGTAGTTTGAGATGACTTCTTAGTGACCACTTAAGAAAAGTGGGAAATAATACCATCTTGTAATTTCACTTAAATTAAAAAGAGAAAAAAGTAAAATTTCTCATGTTCTCCTAGTCTTAGAAATCTAAATGAAATATTCTAGAATATTATTGAGTTATATTTGTTATAATATTAGTCATACACCTCATTGTTGAGATAAGGTGGTTGTTAGAATTAAGGATATTAGTTGCTAAGATTTGGAAAATTAGTTTCTAGAATTGAGAAGATCAGTTATCTCTCAAAGCATAAATAGGACAAGATGGGAGAAGTTAGAACACACATGGGAACACTTGAGAGAGGTAGAGACCAAGAGAAGGAGGGTGCATCTAGGAGGATAAATTCAAGATCCATTGTAGCAAACAACAAGAAGGAATAATACAACAATAGCATCATGTAGTCTTACAGTTGTAGCTACAGTATTCTTTCTTCAGCAGATCCATACTTCTATTTCGACAAGTTCTACTTCTTTGTTCTATAGTGTTTTGTTTATTGTACAGTTGTTAAGTTACAATAGGCTCTGGAGGTGTCCTGTAATCTTTGATCATTGAAATGATAAGCTAATTTGAAGGGGAAAATATTTATGTGTGTGTGTGTTATTCATTTATTTCTTTTTCTATTAATTTTCCAACTATATGTGTGATTGTTGCATGTTCAAAAATATTAATTTATCTCATTAAATAAGTTCACATATGATTTGTTTAATTAAGAGAAACATAGGATAGTGGGCATCTAGATATTTTGAAAATTTTTACATGGTATCAAAGATGGTCTCTAATTGAGATCCTCGAAGGTTTAAAGCAGTATATCAATTGTCGTAAAAAAGGACCAATAGTTAGAGGGTTTCATTATTTTTGCTTGAAGGACTAAGCACACTTATAGGACATATTTTTTGTTTTATTTTCTGATTTGGGAGTTTGTGCAATAGATATCAGATATGGCATTAGTAAGCCTCATATTTGAGCACATATTACATGGTGCCTCCAATTAATTGTCCTGGAAAGTCAAGGGCAACATTGTTATTGGAAGAAATCCGTAACATCCCCATTTTCAAACCCCAAACTAGTGATGTGTACTATAAATGTAATATATGGTCAAGAGCCAAAACAATGTAATATTTAAATCATATAAATTGAATATAATGAATAAAATGTATCGTCGGCTGAAGATGGACATGGATGGATATTTGGGGGCTAAGTTTCCACAAGAGAGGGAAGGGGTCCAAAGGGGGAGAGTTTACCCATGTCTATTAAACCAAACCCATTTCTTTCTAAATTATATTTACTTTGAAACTTTTATTTTATGGTTGAGTGTTATAAATCCCAATCATTAAATTCATGTAAGAGGGTAGGTGTGAGAGTCACTTCCCATAGTTAGTGAGAGCATGGGTACTGAGTACAATCAGCTTGGGGAAGAGTTCAAGTCAAGCAAGCAAGAGAAATAAAGGAAATTTGTATGGGTAGGGCACCAGAATTGCACATTCATTTTTTGCATGGAGAGTTGTTTTTACATGGAGTTTTCTAGCCAACAAAGGAGTTTTGAGTGTTGAATCTTGAAGTCAGTTGTTGTGGGCATGTTTGGAAGTTGTTTGGAGTTGAATATTCATGGAGAAAGAGGTTTTGTTCCTGTGAGTAATAAGTTGTTCAAAATTCATCGAGGGAACTGTGGGTTTTGTTGTTGGGTGAACTTGTGTTGCAGCTATAGAATTCTTGAAGTCCCATCAAGTAGATTTATTATTCATCCTATGTTGGAATCCCTAGAGGGGAGTGAAAAGGCATGAGGGAATGTGAGCAGTGAATGGGGATTCCACCCTTTGGGTTGTGCAGGTTGAGGGGAATAGATTTGGTGGACTAGAATTAGCTATGAAATTTGACTGTTGAGAGGGGGACCTTAGCCAGCGTTAGGTACCACCATTTCTTATGGATTCATATCCCCATCTAGGGGGAGACTTGTTGATGAGAAATAGAACAACAAGTCTATGGCTAGGAGGAATGCCTATTCTCTACAGTGAGTTGCATATTTTCATAAGATAAGTGTTCTTATATGTTGTGTTGATTTGTGTTAAATGTTGATATATTGTTGTGCATTTTACTCTGAGTTATATTTGGATAATGCTACTTGTTGTGAGTAGAATTGATGCATATGAATCTATATTTTGTTGTGGAAAGATTTTGTATGCACTTAGTTGTTGTTGTGCACATTTAAAGTAATTACATTTACATTTTATTTAGTATGGATAGTTGCATGAGTTTAGAATGTCATGTTGTGTGTTATTTCCACATTTAGAATTAGTATCACAAAAAAATTATTGGGTATTTTAGTAGTGACGTGACCCAGTTGGGGTTGTTACAGAGTGGTATCAAATCTAGGTTCAACACTGGATTTGTATGGGCCAAGAACTATTGTGAATTTGGGAAAATTTATTGTCACGGATTTCGATCTGTGACAAATTTGGGGAAAAATGGTGATAACCAAAATGAAATCCCCAAATTCGTGAGAAAATTCAATATTTAATTTCCTCATAAATATCTGAGAGGTTTTTATGGCATCAATTGACCAAATCGCAAAGTTAGATTCAACCTGCAAGGTCAAAATTTTTGTTTTAATGGAGGTTGAAGGAGCTAGGAGAGATCAATGAATTGACGGATCAGATTGCACTTGATCTCGATATCAATGACCCATATTCACTTTGATAAATTTAAAAATTTATAATGTTTTTTAAGTTTGACATGGTTACCAGATTGACGACCGAGATTCATTTTCAGCAGTTGGGAAAATGAAATAGATCGACAGTTTGGATTCATTTTCAATCGTTGGGAAGTTGGAGAATATCAACAATCAAGATAATTTTGAGTGATATATCGACGATCAAGATTCATCAGGGATTTGGTAAAAATTTCAAAGTTTTGGAAATTCACCAAGAGAAATCATCGATGGTCGATGATCGAATCGATGAGTTTGGAAAAGAGTTTAGTTCGGCCAAAAATAATATTCGATGGTCGATGATCAGGAATCGGTAGAGTTGGCAGAATGTTTTTAGATCAATGACCAAGATCATTTTGAATGGGAGATCGACGGTCCAGATTTGTCGAGAATTTGGTAGAAAAATTTTTAAGTGTTGGAGTTGGCCAAAGGAAATCATCGTTGGTCGATGATCAGGTCAGATAGATTGGAAAAGTGTTTTAGTCGCCAATGTAAATCATCGACGATTGATGGTCGGGTGTCATCCGATTTAGCAAATTGTTTTGATCGAGCAAGAGAAAGCGTCGATCGTCAATGGCCAATGGTCGGATGTCGGACAATTCAGTGAGGTGTAAGTTTATCCAAGAGAAATGGTCAATGGTCAATGAATTAAAGAGGGTGATGGTGTCTCATGGCATGTCAGCATCCACATTTCATTCCACACTAGCCAAAGTGCCATGTCAAATTCCATGTGTCATGCTACGTTAGCAGTTGCCAGATTATCCAAGAAATGGTCAATGGTTGACAGTCGAGTCGACTGAATTAAAGAAATGGTTTCGACAATCAACAGGAACGATCAATGTTTGGTTTGGCTAAATTGAGAGAATGTTTCATCCACCAATGAAAATCATCGATGACTAGTGACCGACAGTTGGATCGTCCAGTTCATAGATGTGTTGCAATCAGTTGCCAAAGGAAAGGTGTCGATCGTCGATGATCTGGTCGATATTTTAGGTAGTTTAGGTCAATAAATGGCTAATATATCACCCTATTGTGAGATCGATGGCCCATATTTAAGGGTTTTTATAACAGTAAAAGAGTTGATCTTGTATGAATTTTTTTAGGATTTTGAAGGCCATGAACTTGTAGAGAAATTTAGAAGCCTTAAACGAAATTTTTATGAAATTAGAACCCATAGGAAAATAGTGTACCAAGATACACTCTATATACGTAGCTTAAAGAAAATAAATCGGAGAGATCTATCCAATGAGCTACTCTGAGCGTAATACAAAGCTCATATGAGAAAATTATAGTTGAAACAATTAAGGTAAAATTTTGGCACCTGTTTACTTCCAGAGGGAATAACTCCTTACTCAAAATTGTTTTTGAGGCACAAGAGTAGTCTATGGAAACCTTATGAACCATAGAAGGTATCCATGGAACCAAATTTGGGATTTGGGTATGTCAAAATGTATAGGATGAAAAATAAAACAAATGTGGCATACAGGGATAAATTGTAAAAAACAGTCAAAACTTCTCTGAACCATAACTTTCAACTCAAAGATCATATTTGAGAAAAAAAAAAAAAGTCGTTGGAAAGGTATTGAGGAGGAGAAGACATATGTATACCTAGAATTTTAAATTGGGTGCCAAAATTTTCTCAAAAAGTAATAAAGCAATTATGTAGTTGTTGGAAAGTGGAAATTCCAACATGTGAATGTTGTAACTTTCTGCTCAGAACTCAGAATGAGGCATGAGTACAACCATTTGAGAGTTGTTTCAAAGAATAATTTGTTTGAGGAATAATATTTTGACTTGGTGCATTATGTTCTTCATAAATTTATGTGAATAATAACCTATAATATAATTAATAAATATTTTGTAATATGCTTAATTCTAACAACAATTATTGCATGCAGATTCTTGTAGAATTAGAGATATAGGAAAACAAACTTTAGTTCCTACATGAGAACTAGAGATATGGAGGATTCTCAAGGGTTTTATAGTCGTGAAGAAGAAACCATATGTCTTCATGTAATCATGGGAAATGTTGAGACATATTCTAATGGAAGAAGAGACATGCAAGAGCCTCTAACTATGAGAAGCCTGCAAAGAGAAGTGTAGAGATATAGGGAATATAATGAAAAGATCATGAAAGATCAGGAGGAGATACTACAAATCCTAAATATGTTGCAAAAGAAATTCAACAAAGATTCGAGCACAAATCAGGAAGTTATTGAAAGGAAAGTGGAAGTATATAGAGCTCTTGATAGGAGGGATGATCATGGAGGATATAGACACTCAAGGAGTGCTAGTAGGCATTAGCATCATCTCTCCCTAGGGAACTCAACCAAAATAGCATATGAATGTTAAAGGTTAGAAAGAATCCCAAGTGTGTCTCATGCTAGAAATTAGATAAAAAGGCATGGGTCAGATAGCTTGCAAGGGGAGTTGAGGAAAATAAAGCCACCATCATTTGATGGAGAAAAAAAGAAAGGAGAAAATGCAGAAGAATGGTTGTTGGGAATGAGGAAATATTTCTAATTGTGTGACTACTCATCAAATGCAGAAGCCAGAATTGCATACTACCACCTACAAGGAAAGGCATCTATGTGGTGGGATCGGCTGAAGTAGGTTAAGCACCTCGATGAGAAGAGAATTTATTAGAAGTAGTTTAAGAAATATTTTTAGAGGTAGTACTTGTCAAAGAAATACTATGACAAGAAGATGTAAGAGTTCTTTGAACTCAAACTTGGGAACATGAACATGGATGAATACGAGAGGAAATTCTTGGAACTTCTCAGGTATGTGGTCTTCATCAAAGATGAGAAGATCAAAATTCAAAGGTTCATGAGTGGACTATCATCCTTCTACAAGGATAGAATTCAGTTTGATGAACCTAGGAATTTAGAAGAGGCCATAAGAAAGGATAGTATTTGTATGAGTATAATAGAGGGAGGTCGGCTTTCCAAATGTCTGGGATAACAAGAAGAAAGGAAATATGGATAAAAGGAAGAAAGGATTCAATCCACCTTTCATAAGGAATAGTTCTCAAGCACATAAACAAGGGCATCCATCTCAAGGTGATCATAAAATGACAGATTCCTTGGGAAAGAGGCCAATACAATAGTCCATAAAGTTTTGGGGATGTGAAGGAGATCACATGTATAAGGATTGTTCTCACTGGGGAGATAAAATGAATATTGTGCATAGAATCAAGCAAGAGGATACAGTAGAGGACATGGGAAGAAGCATGTCAAGGATCTATGCAGCCTTGGACAATAGACAAGTAGGATATCAATCCCACATGATTGAAGTGGAAGGTAAGATTGATAATCATCCCATAGCTATTTTGATTGATTCTGGAGCTATTCATTGCTATATAGATCCAAATCTATTTGAAATATTTAAATTGAAGAAATGTAAGCATGAAATTCTTGGTTAGTTCAGCTAGCTACTAGAAACAAGAGAAGAATTAATGATCTTGTTAAAGAATGCCCTATAAACATGAATGGAATTAAAACTAAGGCATATGTGAACATCATACCACTTGAGTCTTATAATTGCTTAGTTTGTATGGATTGGATAGAAAATCATCATGTTTTCTTAGATTGTTATAACAATTTTTTCACATGTCTTGATGAGGAAGGTAATTCAAGGACGATGAAAGGTATTCCAAGGCCTATATCTATCTGAAATATTTCAGCGTTGCTGTTGAAAAGAAGTTTTAGAAAAGGGTGGAAAATATATGCAACCCATATGGAATATCCAATGAAGGACAAGGATCTAAGTCTTGAATATCATCTATTCTTGAAATAATATGAATATGTGTTTGGAGAGTTTCCAAGATTACCACCAAAGAGGGATACAGATTTCACTATTGACTTAATTCCTAGAGTTTCCCTAGTTTCCAAAACTCCCTACAGAATGAGCACACCATAGCTAAAAGAATTCCAAATGAAGCTAGAAGAGTTGTTAAAGAAAGGGTACATACACCCAAGTGTGTCTCCTTGGGGTGCCCCAATTCTTTTTGTCAAGAAAAATGATGGAACGTTGAGGTTATGTATTGACTTCAAATAGTTGAACAAGGTTACCATCGAGAATAAATATCCTTTCCCAAGGATTGATTATATTTTTGATTAGCTGAAATGAGAAAATATACTCTCCAAGATTGACTTGAGATCAGGTTATCATCAAGTGGGAATCAAAGAAGAAGATACGATAAAAACATCCTTTCAGACAAGGTATAGACACTATGAATTTGAAGTGGTGCCTTTTGGGTTGACAAATGCACCCACTATATTTATGTGTTTAATGAATGGGGTGTTCTAAGATTTCTTGGACAAGTTTTTCATTGTATTCTTGGATGATATTATCATATATTCAAAGACAAAGGAGAATCACGATAAACATTTGAGGATGGTGCTACAAGTGTTGAGAGAGCACCAATTTTATGCCAAATTGAGTAAATGCACTTTCTATCAAAAGAAGATCCATTATTTGGGTCACATTGTTTTACAAGAGGGAATAGCATGTTGGCAAATATTTAACAGACAGCAAATGCTTGTCATTGATGGCAACAGTGAAGATGACATGAGAACAACAAGTTTGTAATCAATAGGCAAACAGAAGATAAGTTCAGAGAGGTGAATGATTGAAAGTAGTGAATGATCGAAGGCAACGAATGATTGAAGGCAGCAAATGAGCAAAAGTTTGAGAAGGAAGTGAATGATCGAAGGCAGCAAATGAGCGAAAGTTTGAGAAGAATGCGAATGATCGAAGGCAGCGAATGAGAAAAAGTTTGAGAAGAATCTCTTGAGAAGAATAATCTTTGATCGTTGAAGAGGGAGACAGATCTCAGTCGTCAGATCCGAGCGCAGGGTCCAACCACCGTTGGATCGAAGAGAACCTGCACGGTCTTTAAAGTGCAAGGAAAAGAGGGCATAATCGTAATATGAAAAATAGCGATGAAATATGAGCCGTCAGATCAAGCTTTGATCTGGACCATTAATTCCAGTCAATGTCAGGGTTTTGGGGATCACGTGTTGGAGATGTCAAATAAACAATACAATAGGAACCCTGAAATTGCGAGGTGCAAATTCGCAATTTAATTGCAGCCGTTAAGTTAAGAAGTGATCTGGACCGTTGATTTTCTTCATGGAGTATCGGGGATCGGGACTTTGAAGTGACAAAAAAACTTGACAACAAGAATGCCGAAATCGTGATATGCGATATGGCGATTCAATCACAGTCGTTAAATCAGGCTTGGATCTGGACCGTAGATGTAACTCCATATCGGAGTTTCGGGGATCGCGACATCAAGAGGAATAGAAAACAAGGCAACAAGAATGTCGAAATCGTGATATGCGATATCGCGATTCAATCACAGCCATTGAATCGAGAATGAATCTAGACCATTGATTATAGCTCGTGTCAGAGTTTCGCGAATCGCGATATCAAGAAGAAAAGAAACAAATGCAACAAGAATCTCAATTTCACGATATACAATATCATGATCCAATCGTAGCCGTTGAAGCAAGTTCATATCTGTACCGCTGGTTCAACTCCATGTCGGAGTTTCCTGAATCACAATATCAAGAGACAAAAGAAACAAAGCAACTTGTATTACAAATTTCCGATATGTGAAATCGCGAAAGCACCTTATGAATAAGGTTGTGGTCACAGCCCTTAGTCACGGGAAGAGAAGGAGTCAGTCCAGATAAGCTCCATTTCGGAGTTTCGGAGATCGCGACATGAAGTGTTGAGACGCTTGGGCACAGGAATGCCGAAATGTCGAACCCCAACTTAAAAAGGAAAGAATAATAAAGGTCATCCAACAGTGTGGATAAAACTTGAATGTGATCAGAGGGTTACTATTCTTTCTCACAGATAACTTTTCAATTACAAATCCATTAGTGAAATGGACTCATGATTTCCAATCAATTGGCGTTTCAGTTGCTTAGACAGTTGTCATCATTTTGCCTAAGGAGTTGGGAAGTTGAACCGTCGTGTTTGTGTGTATAAAAGAAGATGAAACAGACTGTGTCCGGTTAGTTGTTNATCACTCTATGTCAGGAACATATCGTGACCATCGGATTTCCTAACTACAAATGCATACTAATGCATACTAAAGAAACACACTAGAAAACACACTTTTACCTAACGACACAATAGAGCAAGTAGATATTACTAACTGCTAAGTGTCTAAATATCCTAACAGGGGGATTTAGGGGCAGCGCCCCCGAAGCGAAATTTTGGAAAAAATTGCCTTGTGAAATAATGTAATATCATAGTCAATCTGGACCGTTCATTATAAGGTCGCAGATATGGCGGTAGAAGTTATGTTAGGTATTTTTTCCCTAGAGGGAAACCCTCTTTTATGAGGGAATTTTATTGTGGTTGTGCGTGATAGTGAATATTGTATTCTGAGAGAGGAGATTGTGAGAGAAAGAAGAGGAAGTTACAGTGGGTGTGTTGTAGGTTGTATCCCTTCATTTGCTGGAAAATAATAAAGGAAGGACCTAGAACTTTCTTTGGTGGACGTATCCCACACTGGGTGAACCGTGTATATCTATGTATCTATTGTATTATGTATCTTATGTGTTTTATTTCTGCATTTGTTTTATTTTATTGATATGTGGTCCTATTTTTCTAACACCTTGAATTCATTTGAAAGTGTAATTAACAGTGGAATGGAGATCGCCATATCCGAAACGTGGAAGTTCCATATTGTAATAGCTTGATAACCCATGTGAACCTCAACAATTATGATCTTATTGTAGGGATTTCACCCTCTACTCCCCGCCTATATACAAAAAGGGGAATATGTTTTTCTATAAAAGGTAGAATTACCCATTAATTACTTACATAGTTTTATTCTTTTGAATACATATTGCTTAATGTTTCATCCATTCAATTTACAATGTTGAGTAACCAACACAAACAATGCATCCATCAAGTTGAAACCTATGTGGTAACAAGGTGGTTGAACTCATTGCCTGCACATGTTTCTTCTAGGAATTTCTTTACTCTTGTCTTAAAATGGAAGCAATAAAATATTCTCATATTTAGATTTGTTTCCCAACTTTTTTAGTTGAGTTCATTGAGTTCATTTACAGCTAGTTTCTTCTCTAAATGAATTAGTATGACTCACTTTATAACTAATTCCTTCTCACAATGAACTAATGTGACTTCATTTACATGGGAGTTATTCTCAAAACAAAATGGTGTGACTTTATTTACCACTAAGTTCTCTAATTAGAACTTATAAATTAACTCCCATACTCTTCTAGTGACTTTTCTTACAACTATTTCCTTCTCTAAACAAACTAGTGTGACTCCATTTACGACTGAGTTCTTCTCTAAATGAATTGGTGTGACTTCGTTTACCACTAAGTTATATTCTAAACAAATTGGCACCAAGAAATTTTCTCTCGGTATTTTCTAATAAATTTGTCACAACTAATTCCTTCTCCAAATGAACACATGTGACTTCATTCTTGTCTAAAAGAACTAGTACTTGGGAATTGTCATCCAATATTTTCTCCCATGTCTTCATTCCTTCCTAATAAAAGATTTGGGACTTAGTTAAATCACTTTATCATTAACTACTTTGAATTTTATAACACATAATCATACTTATGAAATGGATCTTAAGCCTCTATGGAAGTTTATGAATACTTATGAGAAAACTTATAGAAGGTAACGTATTTTGAAGAGATCTATAAACATAATTGGACACAAGTTAAATTTTAATTTCATGAGGAATGCTACACTCACTAATTGTCCTTCAATTTACTATATAATATATCTTATCTCCCAACACTCTTTGCAAACCAAGAATGTTTCCATTTTTAGGTTAAACAGACATATAATTATAATGAGACAATCAAACAAGTAATTCCAATTCGAGTGTTTAAACTCTAGATGACTATGGCATATTAGCCCAACTCTTCTAGGTTATTATACCATTAAATGGGGGTTTTATAAAGAAACTTATGTAAAAGAGAAGGCTTTCAAGATCTTTGACTATCTTGTGTACTTATATGTAGTTTTATTTCCTAACTCATAACCCACAATTTTAAGGTGGTTATACCAATCCTAAGAAACAAAAGCTTCCAACAACTTCCTCGCTTTATGAATTATGTTTTCAGGAATTCTCGTTAAGGTTTTGTTTGAGTGTAAATTTTATTGCAATTAATTATATAAATACATTGCATTGAATATAAGAGGATGGCCTTTTGGTTTTGACAACTTGTGGTTCAAGGAGTGGCATCTCATTGTAATCAACATGGTTCATTATATACAAAACAATCTTGCAGTTTGTAAGGTTGAAGATAGATTCATTTCCTTTGGATGACACCATGCATCATAACAATAGACAACCCATGAATTCCATAACATCAAAGGCATAACATCTTATATACATCTCTCGTACCAAGTGATTTTTTCATAACAAATCAACATATTCATACAAATTCTATTTATCATTTAAATCATAATCATCCATATATGACTTGTTCCTTAATCAAACATTTAACCATCTAAGGCACATAAACAATTTTATATTTTAGTATGAGTATCTAGGCCTTGTGAATACATCTATCTTCCAACATAATAGAAATAACGATTGTGAGTAAAATGGAGAGTTCATAACTATTGAGAAATGTAGCTTGAGTAGGAGCTTTGTGCACAAGTTAGGTGTGAATGTGTGAGAAGTAGTTTGAGATGACTTCTTAGTGACCACTTAAGAAAAGTGGGAAATAATACCATCTTGTAATTTCACTTAAATTAAAAAGAGAAAAAAGTAAAATTTCTCATGTTCTCCTAGTCTTAGAAATCTAAATGAAATATTCTAGAATATTATTGAGTTATATTTGTTATAATATTAGTCATACACCTCATTGTTGAGATAAGGTGGTTGTTAGAATTAAGGATATTAGTTGCTAAGATTTGGAAAATTAGTTTCTAGAATTGAGAAGATCAGTTATCTCTCAAAGCATAAATAGGACAAGATGGGAGAAGTTAGAACACACATGGGAACACTTGAGAGAGGTAGAGACCAAGAGAAGGAGGGTGCATCTAGGAGGATAAATTCAAGATCCATTGTAGCAAACAACAAGAAGGAATAATACAACAATAGCATCATGTAGTCTTACAGTTGTAGCTACAGTATTCTTTCTTCAGCAGATCCATACTTCTATTTCGACAAGTTCTACTTCTTTGTTCTATAGTGTTTTGTTTATTGTACAGTTGTTAAGTTACAATAGGCTCTGGAGGTGTCCTGTAATCTTTGATCATTGAAATGATAAGCTAATTTGAAGGGGAAAATATTTATGTGTGTGTGTGTTATTCATTTATTTCTTTTTCTATTAATTTTCCAACTATATGTGTGATTGTTGCATGTTCAAAAATATTAATTTATCTCATTAAATAAGTTCACATATGATTTGTTTAATTAAGAGAAACATAGGATAGTGGGCATCTAGATATTTTGAAAATTTTTACATGGTATCAAAGATGGTCTCTAATTGAGATCCTCGAAGGTTTAAAGCAGTATATCAATTGTCGTAAAAAAGGACCAATAGTTAGAGGGTTTCATTATTTTTGCTTGAAGGACTAAGCACACTTATAGGACATATTTTTTGTTTTATTTTCTGATTTGGGAGTTTGTGCAATAGATATCAGATATGGCATTAGTAAGCCTCATATTTGAGCACATATTACATGGTGCCTCCAATTAATTGTCCTGGAAAGTCAAGGGCAACATTGTTATTGGAAGAAATCCGTAACATCCCCATTTTCAAACCCCAAACTAGTGATGTGTACTATAAATGTAATATATGGTCAAGAGCCAAAACAATGTAATATTTAAATCATATAAATTGAATATAATGAATAAAATGTATCGTCGGCTGAAGATGGACATGGATGGATATTTGGGGGCTAAGTTTCCACAAGAGAGGGAAGGGGTCCAAAGGGGGAGAGTTTACCCATGTCTATTAAACCAAACCCATTTCTTTCTAAATTATATTTACTTTGAAACTTTTATTTTATGGTTGAGTGTTATAAATCCCAATCATTAAATTCATGTAAGAGGGTAGGTGTGAGAGTCACTTCCCATAGTTAGTGAGAGCATGGGTACTGAGTACAATCAGCTTGGGGAAGAGTTCAAGTCAAGCAAGCAAGAGAAATAAAGGAAATTTGTATGGGTAGGGCACCAGAATTGCACATTCATTTTTTGCATGGAGAGTTGTTTTTACATGGAGTTTTCTAGCCAACAAAGGAGTTTTGAGTGTTGAATCTTGAAGTCAGTTGTTGTGGGCATGTTTGGAAGTTGTTTGGAGTTGAATATTCATGGAGAAAGAGGTTTTGTTCCTGTGAGTAATAAGTTGTTCAAAATTCATCGAGGGAACTGTGGGTTTTGTTGTTGGGTGAACTTGTGTTGCAGCTATAGAATTCTTGAAGTCCCATCAAGTAGATTTATTATTCATCCTATGTTGGAATCCCTAGAGGGGAGTGAAAAGGCATGAGGGAATGTGAGCAGTGAATGGGGATTCCACCCTTTGGGTTGTGCAGGTTGAGGGGAATAGATTTGGTGGACTAGAATTAGCTATGAAATTTGACTGTTGAGAGGGGGACCTTAGCCAGCGTTAGGTACCACCATTTCTTATGGATTCATATCCCCATCTAGGGGGAGACTTGTTGATGAGAAATAGAACAACAAGTCTATGGCTAGGAGGAATGCCTATTCTCTACAGTGAGTTGCATATTTTCATAAGATAAGTGTTCTTATATGTTGTGTTGATTTGTGTTAAATGTTGATATATTGTTGTGCATTTTACTCTGAGTTATATTTGGATAATGCTACTTGTTGTGAGTAGAATTGATGCATATGAATCTATATTTTGTTGTGGAAAGATTTTGTATGCACTTAGTTGTTGTTGTGCACATTTAAAGTAATTACATTTACATTTTATTTAGTATGGATAGTTGCATGAGTTTAGAATGTCATGTTGTGTGTTATTTCCACATTTAGAATTAGTATCACAAAAAAATTATTGGGTATTTTAGTAGTGACGTGACCCAGTTGGGGTTGTTACAGAGTGGTATCAAATCTAGGTTCAACACTGGATTTGTATGGGCCAAGAACTATTGTGAATTTGGGAAAATTTATTGTCACGGATTTCGATCTGTGACAAATTTGGGGAAAAATGGTGATAACCAAAATGAAATCCCCAAATTCGTGAGAAAATTCAATATTTAATTTCCTCATAAATATCTGAGAGGTTTTTATGGCATCAATTGACCAAATCGCAAAGTTAGATTCAACCTGCAAGGTCAAAATTTTTGTTTTAATGGAGGTTGAAGGAGCTAGGAGAGATCAATGAATTGACGGATCAGATTGCACTTGATCTCGATATCAATGACCCATATTCACTTTGATAAATTTAAAAATTTATAATGTTTTTTAAGTTTGACATGGTTACCAGATTGACGACCGAGATTCATTTTCAGCAGTTGGGAAAATGAAATAGATCGACAGTTTGGATTCATTTTCAATCGTTGGGAAGTTGGAGAATATCAACAATCAAGATAATTTTGAGTGATATATCGACGATCAAGATTCATCAGGGATTTGGTAAAAATTTCAAAGTTTTGGAAATTCACCAAGAGAAATCATCGATGGTCGATGATCGAATCGATGAGTTTGGAAAAGAGTTTAGTTCGGCCAAAAATAATATTCGATGGTCGATGATCAGGAATCGGTAGAGTTGGCAGAATGTTTTTAGATCAATGACCAAGATCATTTTGAATGGGAGATCGACGGTCCAGATTTGTCGAGAATTTGGTAGAAAAATTTTTAAGTGTTGGAGTTGGCCAAAGGAAATCATCGTTGGTCGATGATCAGGTCAGATAGATTGGAAAAGTGTTTTAGTCGCCAATGTAAATCATCGACGATTGATGGTCGGGTGTCATCCGATTTAGCAAATTGTTTTGATCGAGCAAGAGAAAGCGTCGATCGTCAATGGCCAATGGTCGGATGTCGGACAATTCAGTGAGGTGTAAGTTTATCCAAGAGAAATGGTCAATGGTCAATGAATTAAAGAGGGTGATGGTGTCTCATGGCATGTCAGCATCCACATTTCATTCCACACTAGCCAAAGTGCCATGTCAAATTCCATGTGTCATGCTACGTTAGCAGTTGCCAGATTATCCAAGAAATGGTCAATGGTTGACAGTCGAGTCGACTGAATTAAAGAAATGGTTTCGACAATCAACAGGAACGATCAATGTTTGGTTTGGCTAAATTGAGAGAATGTTTCATCCACCAATGAAAATCATCGATGACTAGTGACCGACAGTTGGATCGTCCAGTTCATAGATGTGTTGCAATCAGTTGCCAAAGGAAAGGTGTCGATCGTCGATGATCTGGTCGATATTTTAGGTAGTTTAGGTCAATAAATGGCTAATATATCACCCTATTGTGAGATCGATGGCCCATATTTAAGGGTTTTTATAACAGTAAAAGAGTTGATCTTGTATGAATTTTTTTAGGATTTTGAAGGCCATGAACTTGTAGAGAAATTTAGAAGCCTTAAACGAAATTTTTATGAAATTAGAACCCATAGGAAAATAGTGTACCAAGATACACTCTATATACGTAGCTTAAAGAAAATAAATCGGAGAGATCTATCCAATGAGCTACTCTGAGCGTAATACAAAGCTCATATGAGAAAATTATAGTTGAAACAATTAAGGTAAAATTTTGGCACCTGTTTACTTCCAGAGGGAATAACTCCTTACTCAAAATTGTTTTTGAGGCACAAGAGTAGTCTATGGAAACCTTATGAACCATAGAAGGTATCCATGGAACCAAATTTGGGATTTGGGTATGTCAAAATGTATAGGATGAAAAATAAAACAAATGTGGCATACAGGGATAAATTGTAAAAAACAGTCAAAACTTCTCTGAACCATAACTTTCAACTCAAAGATCATATTTGAGAAAAAAAAAAAAAGTCGTTGGAAAGGTATTGAGGAGGAGAAGACATATGTATACCTAGAATTTTAAATTGGGTGCCAAAATTTTCTCAAAAAGTAATAAAGCAATTATGTAGTTGTTGGAAAGTGGAAATTCCAACATGTGAATGTTGTAACTTTCTGCTCAGAACTCAGAATGAGGCATGAGTACAACCATTTGAGAGTTGTTTCAAAGAATAATTTGTTTGAGGAATAATATTTTGACTTGGTGCATTATGTTCTTCATAAATTTATGTGAATAATAACCTATAATATAATTAATAAATATTTTGTAATATGCTTAATTCTAACAACAATTATTGCATGCAGATTCTTGTAGAATTAGAGATATAGGAAAACAAACTTTAGTTCCTACATGAGAACTAGAGATATGGAGGATTCTCAAGGGTTTTATAGTCGTGAAGAAGAAACCATATGTCTTCATGTAATCATGGGAAATGTTGAGACATATTCTAATGGAAGAAGAGACATGCAAGAGCCTCTAACTATGAGAAGCCTGCAAAGAGAAGTGTAGAGATATAGGGAATATAATGAAAAGATCATGAAAGATCAGGAGGAGATACTACAAATCCTAAATATGTTGCAAAAGAAATTCAACAAAGATTCGAGCACAAATCAGGAAGTTATTGAAAGGAAAGTGGAAGTATATAGAGCTCTTGATAGGAGGGATGATCATGGAGGATATAGACACTCAAGGAGTGCTAGTAGGCATTAGCATCATCTCTCCCTAGGGAACTCAACCAAAATAGCATATGAATGTTAAAGGTTAGAAAGAATCCCAAGTGTGTCTCATGCTAGAAATTAGATAAAAAGGCATGGGTCAGATAGCTTGCAAGGGGAGTTGAGGAAAATAAAGCCACCATCATTTGATGGAGAAAAAAAGAAAGGAGAAAATGCAGAAGAATGGTTGTTGGGAATGAGGAAATATTTCTAATTGTGTGACTACTCATCAAATGCAGAAGCCAGAATTGCATACTACCACCTACAAGGAAAGGCATCTATGTGGTGGGATCGGCTGAAGTAGGTTAAGCACCTCGATGAGAAGAGAATTTATTAGAAGTAGTTTAAGAAATATTTTTAGAGGTAGTACTTGTCAAAGAAATACTATGACAAGAAGATGTAAGAGTTCTTTGAACTCAAACTTGGGAACATGAACATGGATGAATACGAGAGGAAATTCTTGGAACTTCTCAGGTATGTGGTCTTCATCAAAGATGAGAAGATCAAAATTCAAAGGTTCATGAGTGGACTATCATCCTTCTACAAGGATAGAATTCAGTTTGATGAACCTAGGAATTTAGAAGAGGCCATAAGAAAGGATAGTATTTGTATGAGTATAATAGAGGGAGGTCGGCTTTCCAAATGTCTGGGATAACAAGAAGAAAGGAAATATGGATAAAAGGAAGAAAGGATTCAATCCACCTTTCATAAGGAATAGTTCTCAAGCACATAAACAAGGGCATCCATCTCAAGGTGATCATAAAATGACAGATTCCTTGGGAAAGAGGCCAATACAATAGTCCATAAAGTTTTGGGGATGTGAAGGAGATCACATGTATAAGGATTGTTCTCACTGGGGAGATAAAATGAATATTGTGCATAGAATCAAGCAAGAGGATACAGTAGAGGACATGGGAAGAAGCATGTCAAGGATCTATGCAGCCTTGGACAATAGACAAGTAGGATATCAATCCCACATGATTGAAGTGGAAGGTAAGATTGATAATCATCCCATAGCTATTTTGATTGATTCTGGAGCTATTCATTGCTATATAGATCCAAATCTATTTGAAATATTTAAATTGAAGAAATGTAAGCATGAAATTCTTGGTTAGTTCAGCTAGCTACTAGAAACAAGAGAAGAATTAATGATCTTGTTAAAGAATGCCCTATAAACATGAATGGAATTAAAACTAAGGCATATGTGAACATCATACCACTTGAGTCTTATAATTGCTTAGTTTGTATGGATTGGATAGAAAATCATCATGTTTTCTTAGATTGTTATAACAATTTTTTCACATGTCTTGATGAGGAAGGTAATTCAAGGACGATGAAAGGTATTCCAAGGCCTATATCTATCTGAAATATTTCAGCGTTGCTGTTGAAAAGAAGTTTTAGAAAAGGGTGGAAAATATATGCAACCCATATGGAATATCCAATGAAGGACAAGGATCTAAGTCTTGAATATCATCTATTCTTGAAATAATATGAATATGTGTTTGGAGAGTTTCCAAGATTACCACCAAAGAGGGATACAGATTTCACTATTGACTTAATTCCTAGAGTTTCCCTAGTTTCCAAAACTCCCTACAGAATGAGCACACCATAGCTAAAAGAATTCCAAATGAAGCTAGAAGAGTTGTTAAAGAAAGGGTACATACACCCAAGTGTGTCTCCTTGGGGTGCCCCAATTCTTTTTGTCAAGAAAAATGATGGAACGTTGAGGTTATGTATTGACTTCAAATAGTTGAACAAGGTTACCATCGAGAATAAATATCCTTTCCCAAGGATTGATTATATTTTTGATTAGCTGAAATGAGAAAATATACTCTCCAAGATTGACTTGAGATCAGGTTATCATCAAGTGGGAATCAAAGAAGAAGATACGATAAAAACATCCTTTCAGACAAGGTATAGACACTATGAATTTGAAGTGGTGCCTTTTGGGTTGACAAATGCACCCACTATATTTATGTGTTTAATGAATGGGGTGTTCTAAGATTTCTTGGACAAGTTTTTCATTGTATTCTTGGATGATATTATCATATATTCAAAGACAAAGGAGAATCACGATAAACATTTGAGGATGGTGCTACAAGTGTTGAGAGAGCACCAATTTTATGCCAAATTGAGTAAATGCACTTTCTATCAAAAGAAGATCCATTATTTGGGTCACATTGTTTTACAAGAGGGAATAGCATGTTGGCAAATATTTAACAGACAGCAAATGCTTGTCATTGATGGCAACAGTGAAGATGACATGAGAACAACAAGTTTGTAATCAATAGGCAAACAGAAGATAAGTTCAGAGAGGTGAATGATTGAAAGTAGTGAATGATCGAAGGCAACGAATGATTGAAGGCAGCAAATGAGCAAAAGTTTGAGAAGGAAGTGAATGATCGAAGGCAGCAAATGAGCGAAAGTTTGAGAAGAATGCGAATGATCGAAGGCAGCGAATGAGAAAAAGTTTGAGAAGAATCTCTTGAGAAGAATAATCTTTGATCGTTGAAGAGGGAGACAGATCTCAGTCGTCAGATCCGAGCGCAGGGTCCAACCACCGTTGGATCGAAGAGAACCTGCACGGTCTTTAAAGTGCAAGGAAAAGAGGGCATAATCGTAATATGAAAAATAGCGATGAAATATGAGCCGTCAGATCAAGCTTTGATCTGGACCATTAATTCCAGTCAATGTCAGGGTTTTGGGGATCACGTGTTGGAGATGTCAAATAAACAATACAATAGGAACCCTGAAATTGCGAGGTGCAAATTCGCAATTTAATTGCAGCCGTTAAGTTAAGAAGTGATCTGGACCGTTGATTTTCTTCATGGAGTATCGGGGATCGGGACTTTGAAGTGACAAAAAAACTTGACAACAAGAATGCCGAAATCGTGATATGCGATATGGCGATTCAATCACAGTCGTTAAATCAGGCTTGGATCTGGACCGTAGATGTAACTCCATATCGGAGTTTCGGGGATCGCGACATCAAGAGGAATAGAAAACAAGGCAACAAGAATGTCGAAATCGTGATATGCGATATCGCGATTCAATCACAGCCATTGAATCGAGAATGAATCTAGACCATTGATTATAGCTCGTGTCAGAGTTTCGCGAATCGCGATATCAAGAAGAAAAGAAACAAATGCAACAAGAATCTCAATTTCACGATATACAATATCATGATCCAATCGTAGCCGTTGAAGCAAGTTCATATCTGTACCGCTGGTTCAACTCCATGTCGGAGTTTCCTGAATCACAATATCAAGAGACAAAAGAAACAAAGCAACTTGTATTACAAATTTCCGATATGTGAAATCGCGAAAGCACCTTATGAATAAGGTTGTGGTCACAGCCCTTAGTCACGGGAAGAGAAGGAGTCAGTCCAGATAAGCTCCATTTCGGAGTTTCGGAGATCGCGACATGAAGTGTTGAGACGCTTGGGCACAGGAATGCCGAAATGTCGAACCCCAACTTAAAAAGGAAAGAATAATAAAGGTCATCCAACAGTGTGGATAAAACTTGAATGTGATCAGAGGGTTACTATTCTTTCTCACAGATAACTTTTCAATTACAAATCCATTAGTGAAATGGACTCATGATTTCCAATCAATTGGCGTTTCAGTTGCTTAGACAGTTGTCATCATTTTGCCTAAGGAGTTGGGAAGTTGAACCGTCGTGTTTGTGTGTATAAAAGAAGATGAAACAGACTGTGTCCGGTTAGTTGTTCTGTATGTGAAAAAGAATGAAATTGTAAGAAAAGAAGAGGAGAGGATGCGTAGGAGGAGATTGAGCATAAGTGCAGTGAAAGAGTAAAAGCAGATCAAAATGATAGAAAGAGAAGAAGCATAGCAGAATGATAGAAAGAGAAAATGCAGAGCAGAATAACAGAACAAGTTGAAGAAGAGCAGAATGAGAGCACGAGTTGATGCAGAGCATACCTGCTGAACAGACAGAGGAAGAGAAGAGCAGCAGAACAGTGTGCAGAAGACCAGATTTACAGAACAAAGAAAGATTGGTTAGAATGGATTTATCTATAAAGTTGAATGTTTATTTAGACATTTATATTCTAGGGAGGTTGGGAGGTGCTTGGGAGGACTGTTGTCCTCAGAGATTCAATTGGAAGCTTGAACACAAGAAGTTGTAGTTTCCATCTGGTTGCAGCCAGAAAAACTAGGGTGGCAGGGTGGTGCTAGGGAGAACAAGTGTTCTCTGTTATACGGGTTGGAGCCTGTGTAACGGGAAGTTGGTGCTTCCATCCAGTTGGTGCTGGAACATTAAGGAAGTTGGTGCTTCCATCCAGTTGGTGCTGGAATATTCAGGGAGTTGGTGCTTCCTTCTAGTGGGTGCTAGAGA